>JALLPA010001166.1:0-11659 GCA_036939895.1 Thalassiosira exigua
TGTTCCGCACTAAATGGTCCCGTTCCGCAAAAACTCTAACTAAATTCGGCCCTCCCTCCCTCCCAGGCATCGTCAAATTTTGGGTCACCATTCCGTGGATTTAAATTATGGTTCCCTCAGGGAGGGCAGGTTAAGAGGAGTTGAGGCAGGTGATTAAGGCCAGGGTAAAGGTGACATGTTAAAAATAAGAAGTCTATTGTTATCAGCACCTGCTTCCTCATTCACACCACTGTCGTCGTCACTTGTATTACAACCGAATCAAGCCTTCACCCCTTACCTCATGTCCTTCTAGTGAAGCCCTTAGTCCATATGCGCCCCCCACCCCAGAAGTTCTTCGACGACCTCCTTTTGATCAACGTGAAAATTCGTTGTCATGGAGTTAGGCAACGTGCCCTAGTCCAACAGTTCCCAGGCCACCTTTAATTTCAACGAATCCTCGTGATTGAAAAGCACAAAGAGTGGCGGCAATGGCGAAGGGCTCCTCGGACCACGTCTCCGTGCAACGACGGCTTCGCGATCGATCGCATCTCCGACCTTGCATTGGGGGGACGTCGCGTCCACTCCTTCTTTTTTCGTGCTTCGTAACGCGGCGCCTTCGCCGGATTGCGCAGACGATTCCGATGGCTGTGGCGACAACTCAACAGCAGCGGAGGTCGTTTCTTTTCATACAGCCCGCGGTCGACCTGGCTGCTGATTCAGCTGCTGTTGCTGCGCTTCTTGGTCGTAAAGGTTTGGCAGAGCGTCGGCTTTACCCTCCCCCCCCATGGCATTAATGCTGCCCTCAGCATCCTCTGTTGTCATCCCTTCCAAACAGTTCTTGCATTATTTTGCTGTTCAGATCACCTGCGGCTGACCTGCACGCTGCAGCTGCTGCTGTTGATGCACCTCCTGGTCGTCAAGGTTCAGCAGAAAGTCGGCTAGTCTCCCCTCCTCGGCATCCATGCTGCCCTCGGCATCCTCTGCTCGCCCCCCCCCTCCCCCTTTAAGTTGATTGTTCCATGGACTGGTGCTGTGCGGATGTCAACTTATCTCGGCAAGGGAGTCTGTGCATCTGCCATCTGCCACTCCAGCAACACCCTAGGTAGACTTCCATGAGGCCCAGCGAACTCGAATCCACGGGAGATGCATATCCAATGCCTTGGCGTCGTCCGGGCGTTCCGACCAGAACCACCGGCCATCTTCGGGCACAGCGGCGAGCGGCGAGCGGCGAGCGACGAGAGCGTTGCTGTGACGGATAGAGCTCGAAACCATCAAGGGGGGGTATATGGAAAGGTGGTCCTTTGATCCTAAGGTCTGGGGTGCCACCGTTGCTTTGGACGGAGCGACGAAAGACGGCACCATTTCTGCTACCAGTGCAGCTCTTTTCGATTTCCAAGAGCTTGATCCAGAACCACTGGCGCCTTACAGGGGCAAAGCCGGCGTCTTTTCTTTTCTCTCGCACCAGCTTCTGACAGGCGCTCTGCTCAGAATCGCCGGCGCCTTACAGCTCAGCGGCGAGCGCCGAGGGCGTTGTCATTAAAAATAGGGCTCCGAACCATGGAGGGGGGACATTTGTTGGTGAGATATGTCGGTCCGAAGGTTTAGGACCCCCCCGTTGCTTCGGACGAGGCGATGAACACCAATCATCTTTTTCTCTCTTTCTCCAGCCGTTCTCAGGCAATGGACCGAGAGATGCCCACGCTATAGCACAGCGGTGGGCGTCATGGGCGTTCCCATCACGTATAGGGCTCCGAACCATGGAGGAGGGACATGTGTCGATGAGATCCTTTGGTCCAAAGGTCTAGGATGCCGCCGTTACTTCGGACGGGGCGGCGAAAGCCATCGTCGTTTTTGGCCATGATGTCCCCGTGCATTTTTTTATGTTGTGTACTTACGTAAATACGAGTATTTACCTACCAAGGATCACGTTAAGTACCTACCTGATCTTGGGACGTGCCCCCGTGTACCTATTCCTCCGTGAATTTGTACGTGGAGTTGGCGAAGCAACTCAGCCACACAAAGGCACTCCCGTTCGCTCTCCTAAGTAGCCCAACAACGGTTTTGGTCGTCCAAAGTGACCCCAACAAAAATATTTCTTAAAAAGTCAATTTCTTAAAAAGCCGGCTCCTCTGGTATCATCTAATGTGTTGTTTGCACTGTGCGCGCGCGGATGACAGATGCAGACAGTCTGACAACATAAAAGCTCTCGCTAAATGAACTGATATCAATATATCAAGCGAGTGAGGTACGCAGGAAATCCTATTCTGAACTCGTTTCTACGCAGGTCAATGGTAAACGAGCGATGCGATTTTCGGGGACAATTAAACCCGGTTGTGCGAGCTTGGCGTGCAGCGCAAACTAGGCTTAATAAAATTACTGTGTCCTATTTGAATAAGTTGTAATTCAAGCATAGTATTTTCTCATCGTAAGTTAAAATTAATTTGATAATTCCTACCAAGATATTGCTTTCTTTAGCAATACTCTAGAGTATCCAATGTTGTTTGCACGGTGCGCGGATGACAAACAGTTTTACAGCATAAAATCTCTCGCTAAATGAACTGATATCAATATCAAGCGAGTGAGGTACACAGGAAATCTTATTCTTAACTCGTTTCTACGCAGGTCAATGGTAAACGAGCGATCAGCGCGCTTCGATCTCTCTCTCTGAGAGAGAGAGCTCGCGTCCCCGCCAGCATGATATGGCACAAAACCTCACCAACCTCACGACGAGAAGATCAAAGTATCCACCAGAACTCACCCAACCCGGATCATAAATTTTCCACCAGGCTTCGTTCGCCTTCAGCATTGTGCATCCCGTCGCTGTCAGCATCTTGCCCTACCTACGATACCCTTTTGAGCGCGAAGATCTCCTCCCTTTGGCTTCATTTCATCGGAATCGTCGTGACTATCCAAGCTGATAGGTGTGTTGCTGATTTTCCTTCTCTTACCCCCGCATTTCGTCAAGCAAACACTAACCAAATAATCTCAACCAGGCGAATTATCTCGACGTCTCGTAATCTATCATAGAATCATGAAGATTTGCCAGCAACTCATTCTTTCTGCAACGTTGGTGAACCGTATTGTTGGCACATCTGATGACATTCCTGCTAGGAATGATCCCAAGGCTGAAGGTGCAATAGCCAAGGCCAAGGCCCTCGGTCTCTTGATCCCCGGAATCAGGGGCAAGATCCCCAAGGATGACACCGGCAAAGCTTCTGAGGGCGTGAAAGAGAACAAAGTCTTCGACAAGGATGCGCCGACTCTTCAGCAGGTGCACCTCCGGTCCGATGGCGGCTCGGAGGGACGTGCAGGTGTTGGTGACTGCTGGTCCCACGATATGGGTGAACGTTGCTGGAGTGATTGTGACTGCAAGTCCGGTCATTGTCAGAATCATTGGTTGGGGTTAGGGTCCACATGTGCTTACTGTTTCTGTGGCATTTGTTGGATCTAAAACTGTAACATTAGGGAATTGTTTACGCAGAATGTCCATCGAAAAGGCCACGACTTGGCTATCGTCCATTGCTTCAACTTTTGTTGCCGACTCATCGAGTGCAAAAGCAAGCAACGTCTTCGAACCTTGAATCACAACATGAGCCGACGGAAATATGGTAATGAAGAAGTAAGACTAAATCTCGCGAAGATCAAAATTGAGAAGGGTGCTTACCTGGAATGACAGTCGGATGATTCATGTTGCGCCAGTTAGGCAGGTCTCTATCATTTGCTATCCAACCAACCAGGGCATCATCCCACCAAACACGTTCAAACTGCAAATAAATCTTTGCTTCTTGAATCATTTCAGCTTCCTCTAGTTCGATTTTAAGGTCCTCACTGAGTGGAGGGGAGAACATCACTGAATGATGCTTCTTTAAAACCCCCAGAGGTAGTGTGCTGATGGCATGCCTTGCTTTGAATGTCTTCGTCTTTGTGGTCAAATTGACAATATTGCCGCTGTACTCAATTTGTTCAACGCGTGAATTGAATGCGATAGGGCTGTTGGGAAGAGTTTGGAGAAAGACATCTAGAATTCGGTTGAAACCTCGCTGATGTTGCTCCACTACCAACCGTTCATTGCCCCAAATATTTTCTGTCAACTCTTCGTTGGTGTCCATGCCTCCCCGGCATTCCAGCATGCCTCTTTCAAATGCTTTCGCCTTTTTCGTCTTTGCAACCCATCCACAATCACTCAGAGTTCTGTATAGTTTTTCTTCGAATGCATCATACACACATTTAATAGCCGTAACAAGTGAACGTCTTAAGATGCCCTTGGGATCAGCATCATTCCCATCCATATCAATGAATGGGATAAAACTCAAATCCTTCAGTTCATCAACCTCGATAGCAGCGAGATCATTTTCACGAGCAAGTTGAGAGAGGATGCTCTCTCCGTAATCTTTGTGTCTTAAGGTTCCTGGCATCCACATTGCCCCGAGCTCGACGATTATGTTTGAATCACCGAGTGAGGCGGCCTCAACTCGTCCACCTGTCCGGTTGGTTGATTCCAGTATGAGGATGGAAGCGTTAGAATTCTGAGCAATATGGCTCGCAGCACCGATTCCCGCCCAACCTGCGCCAATGATGGCGACGTCGAAGATTTTTCCGGCATCTTTTCCAGCATCGTCTTTGCACAACCCAAGTTCAAATGCATATCCAAGAAGCAGCAAATAGATCCATACGAAAGTCATTGCATACGAATCAAACTGTTCCTCTTGGCCAAACTTCTTGTACGTGTTATTGAGTGAGTTCTCTCTCTCTCTAGCTACATAAGAAGTGAACTAAGGTCGAGAGGGTCAGAGCACTGTGAAGCCTGAAGCCAAACGTCTTAGAATCCCGCACCGCGTCCCGCAGCGGGAGTCCCGCTCCGTTGCGGCCCTTCGACGCGCTCTCGAACAAATCAGAATCCCGCAACGCGGGGAGGTCGATGAGCTTTCGAAGCGTAGGAACTGGTACAATGCTTAAGAGAGAAAGAAAGAGAGAGAGAAATGATTTTTTGTTTCTACGAAGCTTGTTTAAAAAGATTTGTATTTGTTCGGCATGTCGTGTTCAAACTCCCGAACTTTATAATTACCTTCCCACGTACATACCTGCCCGCCGATACGGGGCTCCACGTATCGAGATTCTGGCTCCGTGGGCCCGAGGAGAGGCCCCGCATCGGCTATTATGTACGTACGTAAAATTTACTATTCCTGCGTTCCGTAGAAGGTAGATAGGCGTCCGTGCCCGCTGCGGGACGCGGTGCGGGATTCTAATTGGTTCAGCTTTTTACCATATCTACCAAAAGAGAAATGAAAGGGTCTCTCACAAAATCAAATCGTCCAGATCTAATCGAAGTGGCCGAAGCTGAAACCGAAGAGATCGCATGACATAATCATGAAGCTCCTATCCGGAAGCATCATCCTTCTCTCGTCTACCCTTGGCTCGGTGACGCACGGTTTTGTACCGTCATCGTCGCGTTCGTCCCGACCGTGCATCCGTCACCGCTATCATGACATCCCTACTACTACATCTCTGTCAGCGAGCGACGATGCCAACCCGTTCGTCCAAAGCGCCATCACCATCGCCTCATCCCTCAATTCCCTGAAAGGTCAGACGATTGTTGTCAAATACGGTGGAAACGCCATGACGACTCCAGAACTCGCCACTCTCTTTTGTCAAGATGTGGCCACACTTCAAAAACTTGGGCTGCGCGTCGTGGTAGTTCACGGCGGAGGCCCCATGATCAACGCCATGCTCGAGAAGGTGGGCGTCGAGAGCCGCTTCGAGGGCGGCATGAGGGTGTCGACGGAAGAGGTGGTGGACGTGGCCGCCATGGTGCTCTGCGGGAAGGTCAACAAGAACATATCGGGCGGCATCGCCCAGGCCGGAGGCCGGGCGCTGGGGCTGAGCGGACGCGACGACGGGCTACTGCAGTGCGAAAAGCTTTGGGGAGGGGACGACCAGTCGCTGGATTTGGGGAATGTGGGGCAGGTCAAAACGGTCAACACCGATTTGATCAACGAATTGCTGGACAATGGAATCACGCCCGTGATTGCTCCAATTGGCATGGGATGCAATGGATGTGCCGATGAGAGCGTGATATACAACATCAATGCCGATGTGGCCGCTGGACGAATTGCCGGGGAGCTACGTGCTGCAAGAGTGCTGTTTTTGACAGATATTGCTGGTGTGCTGGACAAAGAAATGAAGTTGATGGATAGGTTGAGTTGTGATGACATTGATAGCTTGATTGGGGACGAGACAATCACAGGCGGAATGATTCCTAAAGGTGAGAATGGTATGGACATCTGCTTTCACCTTCCTATTTTGAACTCATATCAAACTTGTCCATGGTGCAGTGACATATGCTACAGATGCAGTCAAATTAGGCGTCAAAGGAGCGTTCATCACTGACGGACGAGTTCCTCATGCCTTGCTCAATGAAGTTCTGGCAGGAGGAGAGGAAGGTATGGGAAGTGGAGGTGGCGGGACGGTTGTTACTTTATAACTCTTCTGTTCGTACAGTGCCTCAAAGGGATGTGCATGGGTGGTCAAAGTCATTTCATGATGGACTTTATCCAGCGTATGAAATACTAAGCAGATTAAGCCAATATTTGCACCTCCCCTCTGTTGTATGAAATGCAGAGTTTTCCATTGGATCTTTTTCATGCTTGACAAGAAGTGCAGCACGAAAGACCAGTCAGAAGTAGGTGACGATGATGGTGGCATCGCCTCCTGCACACCCATAAACAATAATATTGCATTTGTTATGTGGTCGTTGCACAGAAAACCAACATCAAAGAAGAAAGACAACAAAACATTTCATCAATTTTTCATCCATCACCAATTTTTACCAAGCATGAAGAGCTTTGGTGTGGTATCTGCATGGGCACTTTAACTAGGACAAAAGGACCAACCAAGCTCCATATGGCAGTGCAAATGGGCATAATCCTGTCAATGGTAGGGACTCTGTTAGCAAGACAACACCAGCACTTAGTTATATGCTGTAGTTGGAGATACATTGCGGTCCACAACAAAAGCAAGTTGGTACCTGCATCTTCAAGCCAGAGCACGGCGTTACTTGTAGCACTTTATTGGTGGCGTCCAATGATGAGAAGACAGGGCCCTATCCAAGAGGAACAATTTCCTTGTGGACCATAAGTCCGAGGATGCCCATCATGGCAGGACCATTATTGGGCTCAATGGCACGATTAGAGAGCTTGGTCTTCTTATCAAAGCCGTTCCAGCCAAATTCAATGTATTCATTGCAAAAGTCACCAACATGCTCATTTCCAGTTCCTGGAACATCAAGCTTGAAGACTCACTCCAACCATCCAATGAAGGCAATGATATAGACAAGACCAGCAGTGTGACTCAGGGCCTAAGCAGGGCACATACCCGCGGGAAAGGAGTCAAAGGAATGACTGGATTAGTTGATTGATTCAGGAAAGTGAATTCCTCCACATATCACAATCAGACCGAGAAGATATGCTAAGCAATGTGGACGTGCTTGATCTTAGCATAAGCAAGGAGGTTAAAATGCCTCACCTGCAATATCATTCAAAAATACACGCCTTTATGCATCCTTTTTGCCTCCTGGATAGGTCTTGGACAGGACACACCGTTTATTCTCTTTCTAAAAGATATGGACAAGGGGCACATGGGCATGTCATTGACTTGTTCTATGCACACTATATTCATACTGTGAGTGAGTGAGTGAGTGAGTGAGTGAGTGAGTGAGTGAGTGAGTGAGTGAGTGAATCTTATCCCTAGATTTAAATACTAAATACATGTGCCTATACTCCTTTTGGAATTACACCAATGAAATATTTGATTATCATAGGACCAAATCGGCAGGTTGTCTGCTCGTTGCTGACAGACAGCAGCGAAGGACGGGAATGCATACGGTGAGTGCATGGACAAAAACATGGCAAGAGGGCAGAACAAAAATCGTGCTCCCATCTCTTCTCCTTTGATCGTCTGAGGCCTCCTCTGTTCCAGCATGCCATGCTCAGCAGAAGCGTCTACCAACAAAAGCGGGGGACATAGTAAGATCTGAGGAGAGAGCGGCACGGCGTTGCATCCATCACCAGCGCTAGCAACAACCAAAAAGTGACTCACCCCGGCCTCACTTGTACTTGCGTTGTGACGTCTTCGTGACGAAGGGCCCGGCAAGGACGGCGGCAAAGGAGCCGGCGGACGCGGGAGCCACAGCAGACGGGCGGCGCGGCACCCGGGGGTGGCCTCTGCTTCGCTTTGCTTCGGAGGAGGGGGCTGACGGCGTGGCTGGCCAGCCTGGCCAGCCATGATCAAAACCAAAAACCAAAGGCAGGTCGTTGGTTGTCAACAGGAAAAAGTGAAAAATGATTCGGCAGCGCGGGCAAGCTGGGTGCGGCACGCCGTGCATCGTCTTGCGTGATGGATGGCGCGGGGATCAGTTCCTTCTCCATTGTCCTGGAACATAGTAATTCCGGCTAAGACAGCATAGTAGAATCGCGATGTTTGCAACAGCTCGAAAACGGAATATTATTTGGGGACAGCTCTCAATAAACGCTAAATAATATTTTATTTTGCCAAAAATAGGATTATCAATTAAACCTTAAAACTCACCCCCTTCTCTAATTTGTTTTCTTCGTCTCCGGTGGGATTGTCAGACGTGAAGAAAACTAACTTTTTTCGTCTTCTCTGGTTGAAAATATCACAAAATTGATACTGAAAATAATTAAATATCGTCTGTAAAGAATATCGGTGAATGTTATCGGAGGTGAGACTGAAAATCAATAGGTTTTCAGTCTGTACGAACAGACACCAAACGTTAGATAAGTTGGTATGCAGTGTTCATAATAGACCAAAATAACATTAACATAGACCAAAATAAACAGTTCTACTTAATGGTGTCTGAAAACAGTTTACCGATGGAGGATGTGAGACCCCAGAGCAACTTTAGGATAGCACTAAGAAGATCACCTTGAAATGCAGGAATGGGTTGAGGCACATCACATCATTGATGGAAGGATACGTTTTCGGGCGTACCTCTGGTTGAAGATTAATAAGTCACTTACATCCACGCACACTGCTGGCTCAATGGATTGTGAGTGCGTTGCCAAGTATTTCAAACATATGATTTTGTTTAAGGATTGCAATTGCCTCGATGATGATAATAGTCTCATCTTGTTTTGTGTACAGAATTTTTTCAGGCATTTGGTGAAAGCAAGGGGTGCCCTCAAAGGTAAGGTCAACAGCAACTTGCTTCATGTTGCAGCAAAGACTGGAAACTGGGACGATGTTTTGGCAATTCTCAACGGCAATGCCAATAACTAATGCAAGAGAGGTGATGTGGGGTACGTGTTTAGGGATGGAGTGTTTGGATCAGTGTATCTAGTAGAATGTGATATTATTCTTACTTAACTATCTGATATGGTTAGCCCATAAATTTTGCTCATACAAAGTTTCTATAAGTTGTAGGGTTAAGTTTTATGCCAGGCTAGCTGGGGATGAAACTTAGCATCCCTATTAGGCAGGGTATTGGTCGGGAGATAAAAAAGATCAGGTCGAGGCTTATCTATGAGTTCCAAATTATTTTCTAAAAGTTGTATGAGCAGAAATATATTTTGAACCAATAACTCCATTTTGAACCAATACCGCCGAATGTATTTAATTCCTAAATAAAAAAATTAACGGAACAGCTTTGGAATTCGCCAAATCGCCCAAATTGCGTCCATTATAGTATTGGGATAGCTCGATAAACGGGATATTTTGTTCATTCGTGGGGCGACCATAGAGACAAACTCCGGATCTATTGTGAACCAATTAGTGCCATCTTTAATAGATCATGTCAATATATGCTAAAACCAATGATTATTCCCGACCACCCCAGGACATATGGAGCGGGATTTAAAAGTTCTTCAAATGGTCCCGAGAGACCTCATAAATATTTTTGGGCAGCCGGCAACCAGCATCAGGTCCTAATTCTCCCCCAATGACTTGCAGATATTAGACATTTACTGGTTCAAAATAGATTTTAACTCGTACCAAAATTAAGAAAATTATATAAATAGGCACGAAGCATGGAGCAGGTATGGTACTTATATAGGAATGTGAGGTTGAATGTAATTACCCAATCACAGTTTTTATAGAGTCACGGTGTAACCACGTGGGATCATATCCAAAGACTCGAATAACTACGCTCTGTCACCTGGCATTTCATTTTTGAGGTTCTGCACATTGCAAACTGCCAGATATTATACATTTTCTTGTTGTCAAACCTACAAATTATGCCAGGTCTTGGCCTCAACATTGGACTATGTACTCTGTAAAAATTATTCTTTTTGGTTGCATTACATTGATATTCAAAAGTGATTCACGAAACATACTCTTTCGGACAGACTGAGATCATGCTAGAAAATACCATTTTAGAAATAATAAAAAATACATCTTTAATTCCTGCAGAGACACCAGCTCTTGGCATGTGGAGGTAGGTGTGTCTGTCGATTGTGTACCAAAGTGCAATACACAAGATTTTTACGGAGCAACAGTGATTCCTTGCGGTGTCACAGCCAAAGACTCGCACATTGTAGACTGCCATATTTATATTTTCCCATTCTAAACCATACAAAATTTAGGAGCTTGTGGCAACATTGAACTACTTTCTAAAAACATTTCTTCTCGATAAGTACATTGGTCTTTGAAAGTGTTTCGTCAAACAGAATATTTCTGACAGGATGAGATCATATTAAATAATAACGAAATAGACACAGTTAAAAATATCTTTAATTCCTGCAGGGGCACCGGCTCGTGTCTACTGGTGTCGAGCCGGCAGGTCAATCTGTGTCTGTGGGTGCCATAAAAAGGACTCAATGAAGAGAGTTTTAAATTCCTATTACCTTTATATTCTCGCGACCGACGCAGACCCCAATGCATTAAATTCAAAGTCCTAGCAATAGCAATATTCAGGTGACGTTCCAACAGGACTATGGACATCCGTGTTAATTTTACCAACAAGCACTATGGGTCAAAAGATTTTGCTGATAAGGACTACCTGTCTGACCCCCTGTTATTTGGCCTAAAAACAGGCGCTGGTAACCCAGAATTGAAACGTCCATGGTACACATGTTTTACGAGATCCTCGTGGGTCCCGTGCTCCCCTCACGCCTCGAGCTCCTTGTTGGCCTTCCCGTGGGCTTTGACGTTGTCGGCCGAGAGAACGTCGGCCACGGCGCACTTGGAGGCGTAGAGACGGAATGCACGCCCCGACGGGACTTCTTGGCGGCCCTGCAGCCCCCGTGGTGGGTGCCGCTCCCGCCTTTTGGACCTGCTCCGTTGAACGCAATAGATTGGGTTGGAGAAAAAGGAGGTGTTGAGTCGCACTGCAAGCGATATAGAGGAAACGAACCCTGGTCTCACCTTCTCCACCGTGCCTGCTCCTTCCTCTCGTCCTCCATCCGTCGCCTCCTCGTGAGGATGGCTTCAGAGATGAGGGCGCATGCGGGGGATTCAGTGCCGGGGGGGGGCATTGGCTTCACTTCGGAGGAGCAAGCGGCCGGGTCGAGCAAAAAAGTGAAAAATGATGCGGCAATGCGCGCCAGCTGGGCGCGACGGGCGCTGACACCGTGCATCGTCTATTGAATTGCGTGATGTGGATGGTACGGGGACCAATCCCTTCTCCATTGTCCTGGAACATAGTAATTCCGGCTAAGACAGCATAGTA
>JALLPA010001167.1:0-11661 GCA_036939895.1 Thalassiosira exigua
GCAATGTGCCTTATAATTTATCTTAATGATTGAGAGTATGAGACATCACCACCATAGCGTTCCTTCCCTGTAGTATTCAACTTGTAGCAACATGTTCACAACGAATGTCCACTTGCTTTTATTTCTCATCTGATGCCTATTGGTTGAATGATGAAGAGCACGACGGTCGTAGGATTTGCAACCATCCGAAGCAATTATCCGCAAATTGCCAACAATCTCATCGGAGAGGGTGGGTGTGCAACGGGAGGAATCCACTCCGCCCAAGACCAGGAGGGTGTGGTGCTGTGACACAGAGCTCACCTCCACCATGATCATTCCCGCACTGTTGCTAGAGGTATTGATGACGGTTCATGCTACAGGCGTCCTACCCGTGCAGTGTCGGCTAAATATCAGTAGCAGATTAGGATGAGGGTATGCTCGAGGCGATTCCTGTTGTACGATGGGGACGGAGCGCAGCACATCTATTTGACCGAGGACAACAGAACTCAGAACTCACCTCCACCATGATTTCTCAAGCTATTGCTGCAGGTATTGGTAACGGTTGATGCGACGGGCATCCTACCCTTCTGGCATCTGCTCAACCCAAACGGAAGATGAGGGTGTGGGCTTGAGGCAAATCCAGAGGACGATGGGAACGGTGCGCAGCGTGTAGATGTGTTGGATACAAGACGACGGGGCTTCCATGCGCCGCAAGCGCTGCCCCCTTGGGGGGAATCAACAGTGGGTGGAAGAGAATTAAAGGTGCAAGTTTGGGAAGAATCACCCGGGGTGGAGGGCGTGGACGGAAGGAAGATGCTTGCGCGATGGGCAGACGCCATGGTGTCGTGGGAGAAAAAAATGAGGTGTGTGCACGGGGTTGATAAGTTATAATTATATTTATTCCTAACTAATCTTTTATGGCTATATTTTATATCGAACGTGAAACACATCCACAAATACATTTATAGAAGCCTTGATCTTCGACTTGCTCAACAAATAAAGCATATCTTTCCACTGTAGGACGTGACATTCATTGCCAATTGAACAGCTAAGTAAACGAGCATTATATAGTAAAGATGTGTCACATGTTGGGGGGCGTAAATCGTATGATATTGCAACATATTGGCAATTTATCTAAATGGCAGGAGCATCGGCAGTCGAAAAATCCAGGACCCCCAGAAGTGTTTGACTTACTATTTTTCCTATATTTGCGAAGCAACATGTATTGCAATTTTGAATGTGCTCACTATCCTTGTTACCCAGCTTCAACTATGTATTTGCAAAGCAACATATATTGCAGTATTGAATGTGACTTGTTTGGGGCATTCCATTGGAGACGCATTTTTAGGCCCCCCAGGCCCTAGCCCAAATGCCAGTGCTTTCATTTGCTGCATGTTCAACGGTCGGGCATCCCGGTCATATAGATCTGAAAGAAGTCCTAACATCTCCACAAGTAGGAGCGGATGTGACAGTTTTGATTTTTATGTTTTGCAGACCTCTCGGGGTGGTAAATTAGGCCCAAAAAGGCACCGGGAATGTTGCCATCAAAATTACTAGCTTTGGGACTTTCAAACTATAAAATGGGACCGTATGTAGGATCGCGCAATAGCTAAAAACTCTCGTGAACGGGGTGGACAGAATAGACAGCTGTAGGTTTGATGCTTGTGCTAAAATTTTGTGACCAAGAAAAGAACTCATTAATCGTTTCTTCTTCCTGTACGCCAACAGCAAAGACATGCAACCAGGCTGCAGATTGAAGTAGCGGGTGATTTGTCAGGTGAGAGAAGGTGAGAAGGTGAGCCTCATCCTTTTTGTTTTTGTAAAAAGCTAATCGCGTCACATCTTCCTGTTCATTATCGACATCACGGAGAGCTAGAGCATGAAACTTGGCCTTGGGCTTATGGTGGGGTCGTAAATAGGTGAGTTTGGGTAGATAAGGAGGCCCAGCCTGTGCTATCAATGGAGTAGATTAGGAGCAGGTATGGAACGTTGGGGACTCTGACTGGTCAACTTCTCTGCAGGACTGTAGAGCTCATTATTCATTTGAGTTGCCCTGCATATTGATAATAGTCATTGCACTCTAAAACAACAAGCTATCAAATATTTTTACTACAAAAAATACCTGGTACCATTTGCTAAAAATTAATTTTGATAAGGAAAGTCCCTGTTTGCTATCAAAATATTCAGATTTGATCGAAAGAAATAGATGATATTTACACATGCTTCAATTTGACATATTTCAAATAAATTGTAAAGTTTGATTTCTTTGACAAAGTGAAGCTGAGGAAGAGCTCAACGACAAAGGTAGTCAATTCAATGGGAAGGAGGTTGGCAGAAACAGACACCCAATGTGAAAGATGCTCATCTCAATTGAAAAAGATGAGATGAGTCATTTGTTTGAACGAAATCGGCGCGATTTTGGCGGAGTCGGGGTTTGGGGGGCCTTTTCTATTTTTTGCATCGTGACAATGGAAGTGCAATGACGTTTGGTTCTTTCCGGACAGCAAAAGGGGGGGACAATGCCAATAGAAGACAAACAACCAGTTGAAAGACGATGTTGGAGTTGCAGGGATCATCCGTTTTGGCTCCGTATTCAATGCGCTGACTTCGGGACCCATGACGCAACAAATTCGAAACGACAAAACGGTCACAGAGTTTCTACCGCAACGAACAAGGGAAAAGGGGGAACTGAGATGTAGGACCGGCGACGAACAACGAACAATGAACGGAAGAGAGGGGGTGTCGAAATCGGGAACAAAAAGGTCACTTGGTATTGATCTGCCTGGCGACTTACTTTCGAGCCTGCTTCCTTCAGTTCAACGTTCGAAAGAGCTCCCCCTCTCCAGGAAGGAGCGTGAAAGAGAAACGCTTGCACGGGAGTGAACTCTTCGTAGCGTGCTACGAGTCATCCACGGTAAGATGACATCATGCCGACGAAGAAACTAACTCACACTTATCTTCCCCTTCCAAGATCACAAAAGGGATGGAGGACGGAGCGTGCACCTGCGCTGGTGGATTGCGTACGTCTGCGAGATACGTTTTGACAAGCACGTAGATCCGACGCTCGTCAACAAGCACCAATCAAAGGGCAAAGCATTTCAAACAGATGCATGTGCAAAGCACGACTTCACAAAAACAAGACTCTACATGACTTCGGTCGAGTGTAGCGACGGTGCAACTTAGGCAGTCTTAGAGCGATTTCATTTTGTGAATGGGTCAGATGATGGGTGATGGACAGACCACAATTCGCGTGCGCACGCACACGCACACACACACACACGGCCACATGATTGATTGTACACACCAATCACACGATCACACACACACACACACTGACACAAACATACACTAACACTACAAAACAACCACATCCCATGGAGCTTGTGTGTACGACCCCCGGGCCGCGCAGCATTGGACTCACAACTTCCCCCCTTTGAGAAAGGTTGGGGGCGGGTTGCCGACAGGCACCAACGCTCCTCGAGCTCGCACTCCTTACAATCCTGGGTGTTTCGAGGGCCCCGAACGTCTGCATGGACCGAAACCGTGCCCGAGGACCTCGACACTTGCAACAGTCGAGGAACAGCATAGTCAAGATAAATTTTAACCTAATTCCGATAGCATGAGTCAGGCGGTGTCCCCCAGGATCAGTCCACTTGCAATCGAGGTTTTGGGGTGGAATAGGGAGTACAGACACGAAGAAATGTATTCTCACAAAGCGTGCGGGCCCAGGCTAGGACCGAGAGCAGACCCTGTGAGGCAAGGAATGCTTAATGACATCCGTAGAATGCAAGTGGTGTCGAATGTTAGTTTCAGTTTCTTCCCGCCATAAAAAGGGATTTTAAGCTTCCTTCCAACGCCCGGCTGAGATCCGGGGCACGAGTAATGAAATTAAATGAACATGTTGAAATGAATATGGTAGCTTCTGCAGAGTGAAGTCATATCTTGGTTCATGTCTCTAGTTGCAATATTTACATCTATTCAGGGGCCTCTGATTCTAGCGAGACTTTTTCTGCTCTGAAAGGGACATGCTCCTCTCCGACCTTGCATACTGTAAAATATGGTGAATGCCCCACTTAGCTTTTGGGCCACTGTGGTCGTCGTCGTCCATCGCTTCCTCTGAGCAGCCATCAAAATAGGCCGATCCGGACGACATGGTCGTTCTCGAGCTGTAACCACGATTTTCTGGTGACAAGGGCGGTGCAGTCGCCTCCGGGTAAAATCCACCAGGTGAAGATCCATCTCCAACCGTGTAGAGTGTGTCATCGTCGTCGCTGTCCAGATTCAGACGGCAAGGGGTGGGTCTGCCAGCCACCGTTGATAGCGTTGAAGAAGGTGAGAGATCATCATCGTGATGGTGGTTGTGGGCGATGGCCTCATCTCTCAATCCATAGCCTTGCCGATTGTTCGATGACGAGATACCACCAAATTGTTTCAGGTTAGAATGAGGAATTTTGTAGCCGCTACCTTTTTTAGAATTCAAGTCTCGTTGGTCTCGTGTATGGAGAGGAGACCTTCGAGATGAACTCGGTTGTCGGGGAAGTTTGCTGATAGCCTCCTCAAAATTAGGGTGGTTGTTTTCCTCGTACTGGCTTGTGTTGAGTGGACGCGACTCAACGACTGTGTTGGTGGGACGGAAGGGCTCCTTGCTGCTCGGAGGTTTATTATTATGTTTGGTCCATCCATAACGCGCGCCAGCAACTTGTTCCTGGAGAGGAGAATGACGGATGGTCGCTTGCACATTGACTACGCCCCCTTTAGGAGCGCGTCGTTTTTCGTCGAGTGATTCCTCCTTCTTGCTGACTGGTTTCGCAGGAGCTTCATCTTTCTTGTTCGCCAGCGTCACGATATTCTCTTTGGCTGAAGTTTCAGGAGATGAATGAGAGTAGCTCTCTGCTGATGATTCTCTGATAGGAGGGCATGGACTTGCTTTGAAGCTTTTGCCGATCTTATCCGTTTTACAACCTTGACCATCCTTATTGTTGCCACTTGTTGCAAGGTTGTCTCCTGCGACGCTCACACTGCCACTTCTGCGCTCTTTCTTTGCTCGCAACGTCGAGTACCTCTTTCGTTCTTGGTCATATTTCTTCCTCTTTATTTCATTTTGGACACGTGTGGGCATAGTTGATACAGTCAGCTGCATGATGTACTTCACGAGAAGCATCAAGTGCTCCCATCCAATGGCAAGAGCAAACACGCCCAACGTTCCAATCTGATCTGCAAGCCACGAGAATTGAAAGCTGGTTAATGCCATGAGACTACAATTCGTCAAAATCGCAATGACCGTGACAATGTGAAGAACGTGATTCCAAACTCCAATTCCACCCGTCTTCTTTGAGAGTGGCCGGCGTCTTCCCCGACAAATCTTGAAGGCATCGAGCCTCATATTCATCAAGTGGTTGAGCAGCACAATGAGAGGTGTGATCGGCAGGACAACACTGAAGCATGTCACATACGCAAACTGTGTCACTGCGAACAAATACTCCGTGAAGCTGTCGTGCTCTGGAAGCATCATCTCTTCCCAAATGCCAACCTGTGCGTGCTCGAGAAGGAGACGTTTGTTTAGCAATTGCTTCTTTAGCTCGAGACGTTCGTCGGAAGTTTTCTCCTTTTCGTTCGATGGGGCCAGCTCCAGCTCCATCATTTCAAGAGACCGTAGTTCATTCCGTAGACGCAGACGCTCACGGTACACTCGCCAACGGTAAAGCAAGAGTGGTAAAAACACCTGTTGCAAAGATATTTAGCGTAAATACACTGTTGCCAGAGCGTACCGATAACACGGAACTCACCTGGAGGCAAATGTTCCACCAGTGGGCTATGGTCAAGTAGGTAAAAAGCGTTGTAGCCACTCGGAGGATGCCATGTTCTGTAGCTTGAGGATCGGGCGAGCCAACTCCGAGAAAAGAGTAGTAGTAAAGGGCGGCAAAGTAGCAGACAAATCGGAATGCAAATACTTTGATGATGAAATGTGTCCGATACTCTGCTTCGGTCCGGTGGTTCTCAATATCGTTCAGCCAGAGAGAGAGCCTCCTCAGGCAGAAATTGAGCAACGGCAGGACTGAGTTTATTCGTGAAGTTATTTTGTACAGCAGTCGCAAAAATGGGTCAGAATTCCAGTCGCACGCCCAAGAAGGCAGATACAAGAGATGAGAACTACGCAAACTCACTCAAGCCCAGCAGTGAAGGAAATCCCACAGTGATGTACCAGAAGTTGGGATCGTGAAGATGGTCTTTGTTCAACTCGACAGAAAGGATGGGCGCTGTCCCTCCAATAGCATCTGCAGAAAAGCTTGGTTGAAACGTGCGGTCGTTGCCAGAGGCAAAGTAGTTCGCCTAGAAAAATTGCAGGCACGGAAGGGGAAATGAGGATCTATTGTCATGGGCTACCTAAAGAGTCTCAACGATGATATCACTCACCAGCATGATGTCACGATTTCCGTAGATAATCTAGAAAAGTTGCAGGCGCAGACGTGGAAATGAGGATCTAATATGATTGGCTCCGAGTGCCTCAAAGACGATGCCACTCACCAAAATACCAAGTATAGTGACAATTGTGAACCCCAAAGTCAGCGGAATGCTGATGCACATTTTGAGCCACCTTTTCCATGGAGGATAGTATGGGATGTATGTGTTTGTTATGGGACACACGTGATATTCCGTTCCTTTGAACTCTGGCCTCGCGACCTCTTCCTCCTGGTAGTCAAGGGTACCCCATTTGTATGCCAATGCATTCGATCGTCGTCGCCATGTGACCATGACAACGAAGGACCAAATCATGACAAGTATTGAAAACCATGGCCTGAGTGGATGATCCCAGTCGTCTGAGGTGATCTGGAAGATGAAAACAATCAAGCCGGCCACCGAGAGATAGACCAAGTGAAAGCTGCAGTGCTGTAGCCAAGCAAAGTAAAACGCCACTTTCTCGCCGTTGTACTCTTCGATTGAGGAAAGGGGCTGGTAGAAGCAGCCAATGAAAAATCGGTGCAACAGATGTGGAGGCGGCTTGGTTGATGTCGTGGCACCATCAATCGTTTGGCTGGATTTCGCCACAAGTAGGCTCTTTCCGTCGCGATCGGTCCAATTTGATTGCCACCAAAAGAGCACCCAGCATGTATAGAGTGCTTCTAGCCGGGCGTGAGAGTGCAAAGGCACTCTCCTTTCTATTTGTTTCCCAAGCTGTGTGGACGGACCAAGCTCAGCCCCTGAGTCTCTGATTCGTGAGCCTATAATGAAATCAATGATCTTTTGCCTTTCAGAAGATCTAAAGAGGGATATTACTCGCTCGACATCGTCCTCGCATGATACAAAGCCATCGTCAGTCGGAGCGAATTGGTTAATCAGGTCTTCTCTGAAGGGGGCATAATCACCTGCGAATTATTTGACAAACGTTGTCAGGGTGCGAACAGTTAATATTTGCCTCTGTCTGTGTGTGCTTGGGGCACGCAGTACTCACCATCTTTAGTTTTCAGCTTCAATTTCAGTGCCTCAGCGACATCCTGTAACCTATCCTTATTGCATCGTACCTTGAGCATAACTTTCCGTGTGTCCAAAGCGTAGAGCCGCTGCGTCTCCAGGCCAGCTTGGCGAAGCCTACCCCAAATCTGGGTGCCAGGCGAGCTGAAACCGAGGAAGTAGTCGGATGGAGGAGCGGTGGCATCATATGTCACGACTTCAGCCTGCTCATCATCGCCATGTTTCAGTAGCTTTTGAACGAAAGTTTTGGGCGGCGGAAGGGCCTCGCGGAAGGTCTGGGTGCAGCCCTCATCTGACCTCTTTTCCAATATTTCCGCATGGCGATAGTAGGAACCAAACCCACCAGCCCGCTGAGCCGCGAATCGGCCCGTGGAGGCATCTCGGTGAAGCAATATGAAGCCTTTCAGCACCATCCAGTATTCTCCCTCGGTCGCCATTTCGATGTCCACGCTTCGGAACCAGGCCTGATGGTCGCCGTCGCACCTGAAACCACAAGACAAACCACCAATGTGAGATCAGAAAGATTGTGAAGATATGATGAACGCAAAAAGAGACAACAGGAGCTCACCACTTCTCCGTCAAGTCGATGCTGGAGTATCCCTGCACAACTTTCCCCTGCATCGATGGCACGATCACGGAAAACGTGTTGCGCTTCACGTACTTCGTGTCGGACTGCCGGAGTGACGCCGTCCCCAGCTTCTCGTCCCCCTTCGAGTACGGATCGATGTGCGTGGCCGGCTGGACCTGCACGATGTCTTTGGCCTCGATCGCGAACGTGTTCCGCCAGTCCTGGGCGTTGCGCGACGCGGCGTTGAGGAAGCCTCCCCGCTTTCGGACGTCCTCCTCCCGATCGATCTTCGCTTTGAGGTAGTCGGGGAGGGGCACCGAGGAGTCCAGCTTCTCCGCGTGGCTGATCGCGTCGCTGCCGCGGCTCGTCCTGCGGGACTCGTTCTCTCCGCAGCTAAATCTGAGCTTCTTCCTCCGGCGCCGGCCGTTGTATCTCTGTTCTTGCTCCCTTAGAGCGATCACCGCTTCCTCGTCTGGAATGAACTTGAACCTTGAAAAAGGTTGAATGTTGTGAGTGCTGACGAAACATGTCTTCGAGGATCTCTCGCGGGAGCTCATCAAAAGACGAAGCTGGCGCAACAGGCAGCTGCGACATCAATCTAGCAGCGTCACTTACTGGATGGAATCGCCGCCGTCGTCCGAGAAAAGCTGCACGAAGACCGACCTCCCCCTGGGCCAGTGCCTTCGCACCACGATCCCGATCTTCAGGGCCTCCAGGAATTGGCCGAGGCCATTTACCCGCGCCGCTGCGGGAGCGAAGAATGGGATGACGGGGAAAAGGGAGGTCAGAGAGGTGGACGCACCAAATAAGCGCGTTTCGGCCGTAGTCCCAGCTCGAATCGACGTCTATAATGCCTCTAAAGCGACTCGCCGCTTGGATCCGCACACTCTCAACAGTCGCTCCACCCGCGCTGGACTCCACAACGATCGGTCGCCTTGCTGCAGGGCCCGTCGACGCAAGAGGAGCACAGCTCCGCGACGAACGCCCCTAACGTTTCCAACATTACCATCGGACCTCATGGAGGACCATCCCAGCGGATCGAGCTCGCGGACGCCGAGAAGTGAGATCCCACGCCGACGAGACTCACCGATGCCCCTGGGCACCCCCGGCGACGCGAAGAACGCTCCGTTCTCGCCGCCGTCCCCGGCCGCTTCGCCCTCGTCGCCGTCGTCCCTCGCCCGCTTGGTCCCCGACGACTGGAGGGGCGCCCCCTCGCCCCCCTTGACGCCTCCCGCCCGCCACTGGAAGACGTTGCTCCCGCCGCCGCCGCGTCGTCCCTTCTTCTTCCCTCGCCTCCCGTTCTTGTTCCGCTTCGAGCTCCCTCGTTGGAGCGACACCACCGGAGGCGAGGTGAGGTTCGGCGTGCTGCTCATCCGCTTGGTCGAGTCGTACGCGTTCCCCCACTTCCGTCGTTGGACGTACGGCGAGGCGGCGGACGGCGGAGCCGAGCGGGCCAGGTCGTTGTGCTTGATGCCGTGCTTGCCCCCACTCCTCCCTCCTCCTCCTCCTTCCCCTCCGCCACCACCAAAGTCATCGTCCGTAGATGAATCCGGCGAGAGCTCCATGCTTCCGAACAGGTTCCGCCGGCTGCCGGGGGGGCTCAGCCGATCCAGCGCCCGCTCGAAGAGGCTCTTCCTCTGGCTGAAGACCCGCTCGCTCGTGCGGGGGGCGCGGTACGGCGATCGGATCGACGTCGCGGCGGGTCCTCCCGCGCGCCGAGGGGCCGAGGACGGGGCGGCGCCCCTCGTCGCCGAGCGGAACTTCTTCTGGGAGCTCGAGGCCGGCGCGGCCTTCCGCCGTCGGCGGAGGCCGCTCCCGTCGACCGGCGACGTGGGACCCGCGGCGGGGGGGACGACGTCGCCCTCCCTTCCCTTCGCGGCTCCCTCGCACGTCGCGGTGGCGATGGTGCTGTCGTCGTCGTCCCCGCCTCCGTCCTCCAGCTCCTCGACCCGCGCCCCTCCCCCCTCCTCGTCGTCGTCCACCAAGTGCAGCGCCTCCTCCCGAAAGTCGAGGTGCTCGGCCCAGAACGCGTACGCCTCGTGCGGCGCCAAGACCAAGGCGAAGTCGAAGTCGTCGTCGTTGTACGCGCTCGAGACTCGCGCGGCCCGGTTCCGCTGACGCGCGAGGGTGACGTGAGAGGCTTCGTCTTCCGACCGGCGGGCGCGGGACGCGGCCCGGCGGGACATCTCGAGGTGGACGCGCTCCCACGTCTTCCAGGGGTTGGCGTAGGAAGAGGCGAAGGAGGCGAGGGAACGGCGGGTGCGGTGGGTGCGGTCGTCGTTGTCATGAGCGTCGTCGGCATCGTCCAGGCCCGCCTCCAAGTCCGCGTCGGGGCCGCGTTCCCGTTCCTCCGCTCCTCCGCTCGCCTCCTCGACGTCGGCGAGCTCCCTCGCTCTCTCCCCGGGCCACCGGAACCTCGCGCGCCCTCGCGCGGGCGCCCTCCTCGCCCCCACCGTCCGATGGTTCGACGAGAATCCTCCGCCTCCGCCTCCGGGGACGGCGCAGCGCATGTCCGTCGCGAAGTCGCGGGGATCGCCGTACAATCCCGCCCCTCCCCCGTTGAGCGCGATGGGATACAGCGCCAATTTCGACGCCTTGACGCTCTCCACGACGCTCGTGGTCGCGCTGGCGGCGCCGTCCGTTCCGACGACGGTGTCGTCCTCGTCGGCCACCATCGACAGGCTCGGCGGCACGGTCCGTATTTCGAGCAATCCCGTCTCGGCGGACTTGTACGCGTACGCCGGCGTGACGTCCTTCCGACCGCTCGCCTTCGCCGACGAGCTAATAGGGAGCTTCGACGTCGGAGTGCGAAACGGCGTCGTCGTCGAGTTGGGAGCGGGGGCGAACGGAATCCGGGAGAGCAAGGGAGTCCGGGGGGGATCCCGGCGGCCGCGGAGGGGACGGCCCGCGATGTCGTCGTCGTCGTCGAGGACGGCGGAGGCGGCGTCGTTCCCTTCGTCGTCGCGGGCGCCGTCGCCGCGCTCCTCCTCCTCGCTCCGGCCCCCGTCCTCCTCGTAGTCGTCGTCCGTCCGGATTCGATTCCTCCGATCGTTCTCCTTTCCGTCGGCGCGGTCGCCGTCGCGCTCGCGCCGCGGGGTCCTCGCCCCCTTCGGAGCGGGAGGGCGCGGCGACGACGGGCCGGGGCCTCCGCCGTCGGCGTCGTCGTCGTCGTAGGCGTCGGCTTTCTTCCTCGCCATCGTCGTCGTCGCTCGACTATTCGACTTCTTCGGCCCTTCGGAGGCGCGAAATCGATGCCTTCCCGCCGGGGGAGCGCCGGCCGACGCCCGCCGTACCGCGATGCGGCCCTACTGCCTCTTCCTACGTAGCGGCGCGGCGGCCCCCGTCCGTCCGCTATCGATCGTCGTCGGTCCGCGGGAATGAAGCTGAAGCGGCCGCCATGGTCGTGTCAGGTCGCGCCGTCGTCGTTTGTTTGGGTTTCGTTTTGAGTTGTTGCGTGGCTGTCGTGGATTTTGGCGCGTTTTGCAAGAAAATCTCGAACGGGGAATGGGGCTTTCACGTGCGACGGAATCGATACGTTGTTCGACAGCAACGGTCGACGAATATGGCGCGGGGAGGCCCACGAGGCCAGGCTACCCCAACGAAACGAAAGGCAAACGTGAAACAAGAGGCAAATTACATATGTT
>JALLPA010001168.1:0-11665 GCA_036939895.1 Thalassiosira exigua
GTTTTACTAGATGTTTTGTGGCGGGCAGGCGGAGTGTCCTAGGTACGTAGAAAGAGCGTAAGGTAGGAAAAAAACTTTCCATGGCAATGACAGTCATGCACTGCGCGAACCTCGACAGCCGGCTCTTCAAATGCATCCCCGTCGGTGACAGGGAAAGAACCGTGAGACACGTCGCCGGCCGTACAATCCCCGTGCTCAATGACGGCAATTCGGAGGAGGGGAGGGGAGCATCGGTTGGCGGTGTGGCGTGGTCGACAACGTGGAGTCTCACTCTGGACTGGCAGCGTAGGACAACCTGTCGCCCACGAGGGGAGATGCCGCGGCGCCGTCTGACGCGTGTATAGCTGCAATGGCATTGCGCCATTTGCCTTGCGACAACAGAGGCGACGTCTCGGTCATGGAGTCAGCGGCGGATAAGGAAGGCGGCGGGGGTTGGAAAAGAGAGGATGATCTGTAATTTTCACTCTCTCAGCTGTGTGTGGTGGGCGAAGGCTGGTTGAGCTCTGATATTTGTGATCCACTCCATCCTCTCCTGGTCTAAAATAAGAGTTACTCCTACCTAAATTACAAAAAATCCAACAGATACCCAAATTAAAAAAAGAGAGGCTCTATCCAGTATCTACTTATAGTGATTGTATGTGGGTGTATCTTGGCTTGAGCCCTGACCAAACTCGGCCGCCCCCAAATAATTTCACCTTCGTTGTGCAAAGAAGCTCAAAGTTTGTCTCTTGTTCCATACGTAGGGGGCCGGAAGAAGATAGAGGATGTGGGATTCGTGAAATAAATTCCTACATAACAACTTTCTTGGTTGTGAGACTGTATGTAAGCAGGTATGGCACCCTACTAGTGTACCAATCTGCACCCGAGTCCACCCGATAGAAGAGAACGAACTTTGTACCTATGGTAGGTACCTGTGAGCGGCAATGAGATGGCCAATTTCGTTTTTATCCTCATGGCCTCCGTAGCGTTTTGTTTTGAACTCACGGGTTCAAAAATCGACATTATTTAGAACCCGTAAATTTCCCCTAAATGATCCGTAGCCGCTAGCAGTGTCCGCCGGTCGGCCGCGCGCTTCGGTTGGTGAGGTGGATTTGCCGGAAGCGGACCACAAAGATGTATCTGATCTCACAACTTATGAGTCCCTACGTGATCAATTTACAATGGTGAATATGCCATTACCTTGGCACAAAAAGAAGGAAGATACCTATCGTTTTAGCTGTTCAGGTACCCACTCCACTAGGCTAATCTTTTCGGAACCCGATCGCTAGAACTCATATCATTTATGAGCGATAGGGAAGAATACATTTTCACGATCATTCTGGTATAATAATCGCTAAAGAATCTCTTCTTCTTGAAACCGTGGCTTTGAAGAAGAAACATTGAGATACCCACGTTCAAAACATCACTTAAATACCTACTCCCAAGTATGTGAAAACGTCACAAAGTCCGTTACGATACTTCACACGTTCCATTGACGAGTCGAGAACTTCTTCAACAAACAAGGTTTTACCATAATCGAAATTGCATACTTTGTTTTCCATGATCATTTTTGTTTCAATATTTTTAAATTTTTCACTTGAAAAACCTACGATTAATGTCAATGTTCTAACTTTGTCCTTCAAGAGTAATATTTTTTAGAAATTTTCACAAACGAATCGGACGCTCTTACCTTTGACCAAAATAAACCTCATTGATACACAAACAGCATTATTCTCCCTTGGATATCCCGAACAACATCTTCACGAAGATCGCCGACGATCCGAGAACCCACTGGGATCCTTGAAAACACGCATGTGCGGGCCGCCGGCATGCACCGGCCGCAAAAAAGATCGCAACGCTTCTCGAGTCACGAGGCGCTGCGCCCTTCTCTCTCTTATGAAGCTTCGAGCTTCCGCTCTCCATCTGTAGTTTAATTAGATGCACTCCAAGAAATAGCTTTCAAATGAAACCACAAAATATTTGTTCAAAAATTACCTGATGTTCCGCTAAAATTGATACAAATAAAGAATGTTTTAATACAAACATTTCTTTCAATTGCTTAAACTACAATACACACATATGCACATGATACCATCGTACGGTGAGGATCGATCGAGGATGTTGCCGATCCAAGAGGCAGGATTCGCGTCGCAAAACAAAAGAACAACGGGCGGTTGGTCGATGCGGTCCAAAGACGGCTTCTGGAGGCCCCCCTGCCCGGCCCTGCCTTGCTTCAGGACGTGCGTTTCTTCAGTTTCGGCGTGTTCGGCAAAAGGGCAAGAGGTCCACGCTCAATCGTCATCAATCATTCCATCGTTCGTTCGTTTGAATCAAGACGGACCAGCAAGAGGAGGAGACCACATCACATTGACTTCATTTCGTTTCACTCCATCATCTTGAGCAGTCGACGGAACGAGCCGAGCCGTATCATTCACAAGGATCGACCACCGCTGCCCCCGATGTCAATATATGGGGTATCGTGTGCCATGGTTGCAGAGGTTGGCTTAAGTTTACTAACCACACCCCAAAGAGTCCAGGAGATATGATATATCCCGTGAGTGATGGATGCCCATTACCTCACTTACACCCATTGTGTGAGCATCCCCAATTGGGAAATTGCCGTTCTGTGTGTAGTGTCGTCCGTGCTAATTCTTGTCGATTGAGGCGCAGGGGGGGGCAATCTCATTGGGCCCCCTGGTGTCGCAACTGTCGGCCAGAGTGCCCTCCTCAGTGCTCCGAAAGCACGCCTTACTATTACCTGTGCATATCTGTCTGATGCAGCGACAGGTCCTGTCCGAACACCTGCCAAAGGTATGGTACAACAATATCCATGACCTTGCCTCTTGGCCTTGACCAAACTCGGTCGCCGCGAACAAAAACTTTTGAACGAAGCTTGCAGTTTCTCCTCTTTCTCCTAACCGTCCGGGGCCGGAAGAGGAGGACTCAAGTTAGACGCGTCGAATCAATTCCCACGTACAAAAATACTAATTCCGCGTGACGTCATAACTTTCTTGAATCGTGAAGGAAACGTTGAGGCAGGTAGGTACGATACCTAAGTATCAAGGGCAAGAATCTGGCCATTCCTATTTTTTCTTGGTTTCGACGGGGTTCCCTTCGTTGTTTGCCAACAATCGACGGGGTTCTTTACATGTTTCATCCGTTTGATAACGCATAAATCCGTAAATGATCCCGCCAACGACCCTTTGCCTCGGGCTCCACCGGCCTCTGGTTTCCGCCCGAGTTGTCCGGTTCCGTCGGATATGCCGGAAGCGGACCACGCACAGGAGATGTGTTAGTCTACACTGAAAAGATTTGTATAAGTTCCTACGTGTCAATTTTAGTCTGAAAGATATTCTCGAGTCCCTTGACGCGGGATATTGACCGCGTGTGATCGAATAGATCATCGTAACGCATCGCTACAAAGCATACAAACAATCAGCGATATTTGTTACTGGAAATATTTTGGTAGGAGTTATTAATCATTACGGCAAATATCGCTAAAGAATATTTTCCAAACGAAAATGTGCGTTCACCAACGGATATTGAGACGCTCGCGACCGAACCATCACCCAAATATCTATTCCTTGGTACGTGAATATCACAGATTGTCCGTTACGACTCCTCACAGACCCCAAGGCACGTCGAGTCGAGAACTTCTTCAGATCACATTTCTATTGGAATAAAAAATACTTTATTTGTGAATATTGAATATCTAAAAGTTTGAGGGCCATATCTAATTTTTATTCTTTATGGTCAAAAATAATATTTGAAAATATATGAAACATGAGTGATGGAGTTGTATGTCGTACGTAGGTATTTTCACGTGTTATTTCATAGGAGTATTAAATATTACATCTAATTTTTCAACTCAAATTGGTATTAAATATCTCAAGACTCCAAATCAGCATAGATCGCTCCTTCCTCCGTCCGCCCGCCCCACCGCCTCTATCTTCCTGAAGATCGCTGAAGATCGAGGACCCCTCGGGACGCCCGAAAAACACGCACGCCTTTGCCGGCCTCGTGTAGGTCGCAGGTCAGTAAAGTGCGGTTCGCTTCCCGTGGTGGAGAGCTTCGAGCTTCCGCTCCCCAGCCCAAAGCATGGCGCACGTACTTCGCTTCATACACTCGCTCTCGCTCGATCGAGGATGTTGCCGATCAAGCAAGCAAGGAGGAGTCTCGCTCGGATCGGCCAAAGACGCCGCCCGCCGAAAGAACAAACAGGCGGCTTCTGGAGCGAGCACCTGGCGGGGTTCAAAACGCTCTCCTCTCCAGCTTCAGGACGCGTTCGGGCGGGAGGGCACACGTGCATCAAGACGGATCGGCAAGACGAGGACCACATCACCTCTCTACATAGATACGATAGCTCGATTTCATACATCATCTTGCTTCACTCGACGAGCAGTCGGCGGAGTCGCATTCACAAGCGCAAGCATCGACGGGGACGCTGGGTCGCCTGCCTTCTTATCGTCCTTCATAATTTTTCCACCCAACAACTTCATCATTGCCTAGCTACCTCCAACCATAGCCATCTCATAACGCCACACAGCGCGACGAACCCTTCGACTCGCACTTGCATCTCCCACCAAACCAAACAACCCCGCAACCATGGTCCTCGTCCGCTCCCGGCCGATGACGGAGTCCTCCGTGGACCTCACCACCCTCATCAAGCCCTCGACGTCGATCCACAACCTCGACGACCAGGCCAAGCAGGGCAAGTCGTGCGAGGAGCTCTACGGTCCGTATCCCTCCTCGATCCCCGTCCCCATGACGCACAAGGACGGGCGGACGCCCAGCCCGTACGTCGTCGCCAAGGCCACGAACATGTTCGACCTCCAGAACTACCCCGACCATCGCGACGTCGGCACGCCCGACGAGTGGATCCCCCGCGACGGCAAGCTCGTCCGCCTCACCGGCCGCCATCCCTTCAACGTCGAGCCTCCCCTCAGCGTGCACCACGAGCACAAGTTCATCACCCCCACGTGCCTCCACTACGTTCGAAACCACGGCGCGTGCCCCAACCTCGCCTGGGAGGACCATCGCGTCGCCGTGGGAGGCATCGTCCCGCGCAAGCTCAACCTGGGAATGGACGACCTCGCCTCCATGCCCGCCCGCGAGCTTCCCGTGACCTTGGTGTGCGCCGGGAACCGTCGAAAGGAGCAGAACATGATCCGCCAGACGATCGGGTTCAACTGGGGCGCGGGGGGGGTGAGCACGAACGTCTGGAAGGGCGTCCCCCTCCGCGACCTCCTCCTCGCCGCGGGCGTCGACGAGCGCGACATGGCGGGGAAGCACGTCGAGTTCGTCGGCGTCGAGGACTTGCCCAACAAAGTCGGGCCGGGTCCGTTCAAGGACGAGCCGTGGGGCAAGCTCGTCAAGTACGGCACTTCCATCCCCTTGGCCAGAGCCATGAACCCGGCCTACGACGTCCTCGTCGCGTACGAGGCCAACGGCGAACGGCTTCAGCCCGACCACGGCTTCCCCGTCCGACTCGTCATCCCGGGCTACATCGGCGGACGGATGATCAAGTGGCTCGCGGCCATCAACGTCCTGGAGCACGAGACGAAGAACCACTACCACTACCACGACAACCGGATCTTGCCCCCCCACGTGACCGCCGAGGAGAGCTTGACGGGAGGGTGGTGGTACAAGCCCGAGTACATCTTCAACGAGCTCAACATCAACTCGGCCATGACGGCGCCCGATCACGACGAGACCATCGACTTGGCCAGCCGGATCGGAGAGAAGTACGAGCTGGGAGGGTACGCCTACACCGGAGGCGGACGTCGGATCACGCGCGTCGAGATCACCACCGACGGCGGGAAGCACTGGGAAGTCTGCGCCGTCGACCAGATCGAGAAGCCCACCGACCACGGCATGTACTGGTGCTGGATCTGGTGGAAGTACGCCCTCCCCGTGGCCGACCTCGTGGGGTGCAAGGAGATCTGGTGCCGCGCGTGGGACGAGTCGAACAACTGCCAGCCGAACGATCCCACGTGGAACCTCATGGGGATGGGGAACAACCAAGTCTTTCGGGTCAAGGTGCACCTCGACAAGGACGCCGCGGGGAAGCACTGCTTTCGGTTCGAGCATCCCACGCGGCCGGGGCAGCGGGACGGAGGGTGGATGACCAAGCTCGCCGAGAAGCCCGACTCCGCCGGCTTCGGTCGGCTCCTGGAGCAGGGACAGGCCGCCCCCGAGGCGCCGCCCGCCAAGGCCGCGGCTCCCGCGTCCGCGAAGGCCAAGTCCAAGCTCCTCTCCATGGCCGAGGTGCGCAAGCACAACAAGGAGGAAGACGTGTGGATCGTGGTCAACAACAAGGTGTACGACTGCACGGAGTACCTCGACCTGCACCCCGGAGGGGCCGACTCCATCCTCATCAACGCGGGCGAAGACTCCACGGAAGACTTCGTCGCCATCCACTCCACCAAGGCCACCAAGATGCTCGACAAGTTCTACGTCGGCGACTTGGACCCCGACAGCGTCGACGAGGAGGAGAAGAAGGAAGAGGAAGCGGACGAGAAGGTCGATCCCAAGACGGGACGGAAGGTCGCGTTGGATCCCAAGCACAAGCGCGCCTTCGTGCTGCAGAAGAAGACCGTCCTCTCGCGCGACTCGTTCGAGTTGGACTTCGCCCTCCCCACTCCGGACCACGTGTTGGGCCTTCCCACGGGAAAGCACATCTTCATCTCGGCCGACGTCAACGGCGAGATGGTCATGCGGCGGTACACCCCCATCACCAGCGACTACGACGTCGGATGCGTCAAGTTCGTCATCAAGGCCTATCCCCCGTGCGAGCGCTTCCCCCTGGGAGGGAAGATGTCGCAATACCTCGACTCCATCCAGGAAGGGGACGCCGTGGACTTCCGCGGACCCGTGGGAGAGTTCGACTACCACGGCAAGGGCAAGTTCCTCAAGGATCACGAGGATTGCTACGCCCGAAGGTTCAACATGATCGCGGGAGGGACGGGGATCACTCCCGTGATGCAGATCGCCGCCGAGATCCTGCGGAACGACGACGACGACACGAAGGTCTCGCTGGTGTTCGGAGCGCGGATCGAGGGCGACCTCCTGTGCCGAGCGACGCTCGACGAGTGGGCGGCCAAGTACCCCGATCGGTTCCGGGCGCGGTACATCCTGTCGGACGCCGCCCCGGAGGGGTGGGAGGCGTCCGGACACTCGACGGGGTTCGTGGGGAAGGACCTGTTCGAGGAGGTGCTCTATCCCGCGGGAGACGACGTGTACAACCTCATGTGCGGGCCGCCGATCATGTTGGAGCGAGGGTGCACGCCCAACTTGAAGGCGCTGGGGCATCGAGAGGAGAACATCTTCTCCTTCTGAGCGGGGCCGAGGCGGCTCCATCGTAGCGTAGAGATGGGAGCGGGAGTGCAGCCGCTTCGGGGAAGATTTTTCGCTTAGGCTTCCGCGATTCGGCCACCCGCCGAGCCCGCTTCCCTCCTCTTAGAGATTTGTACATATCAACGATCGGCGCTGTTGTAACTGAAAGATAGGATATCTACGACTAATTGGACTAATGGAACATTTGCTCTGGAACCCAAAATAGCCTTTTGTAGCTCATCTTTCCACGATGAGCTTACTCTCCTGCTGTACCTGTAGATTTGACATCATCTACTGCCATCTCCCCCCAGCGAATGGAAAAGTATTGGCCCCTTGCACCAAGCTTGCGCGAGCCTCTTGTAAGGATGCAGTGATATCTGACGGCCACAGAGAGGTACGCATATCAAGTTGATACAAAAGTCAAATTATGGTTACAATGTGATATGGCATGGTACTACACTCTAGCCCATTTTTGTATCCATAAGTAAGTAGGATTCACATTGACATAAAACACTTAACAGATGGCATCGCGGAAAAGCGTTCATTTTGAACCTACAGCAACCCAGCTTGGATTGTACCCATGTCCGGTTTATTTCTCATTCAAAAATACTGCACTGGACGCAGGGCATCCCCACCGCTCCAAAGGCAGTGGTTCGGACTAGGCCCAAAATGGGTAAGTCCTCCGAGATTCAAATTACGTCTCCTTGACGTAAGACCCCTCGTGGCTCATGTGCAGACACTGGCGGATGAAGCATCAGTGCTTTCCCTCAGAGCTAGTTTTTTAGTCGATCGTTCACGTTCAAATTTGTCTTGATGAAGGCTATGAGTCGTTTGCCGAGGGTGCAGCCCTGGCGAACAAAAAGGTCTGCAATTTCATTGATCTTCTTCTTCAAGGTCTAGGCAGGATTGCTTGTGTTTGCAAGGACAGACTGATTGTCCTCAAAACCAAATGCAGGCTTTTCCATCCCCCGATCTTTATCTTTATCAATGGATCTCAAAGCACAAGACGCACATGCATCCCCCCTTGTTTCATGTCACGGAGCTTGCTGCCAAAGGTACTGGTCTCACAGCTTCCTTGATTCTCCAAGAACCATTGCATAGGGGCATTGTTCACGACGACAACAAAACCAGCGCGAGAGCATCTAGTGAGCTGGCAATCTTCCAGGTCGCTATCGACGTGTGAATAATAATTTGAATTTCAAAGGGCAGATTTTACTATGTTGGGAAGGACAGACTATACTTTTGTTTAAATTCTACAGTGAATACTTGCTGCAAAAAGAGAATATTAAACCACGGCAGTATCCATCTGCATACCATAATTTAAATAGTAAGTTCTTTAATAGTTGTACTTGGAATTTTTATGGGAACCACGATTGCATCGATTACCTTGTTTGGGACATCATCTTGTGGTCAGAAAAAATGCAAGGAAGATTTGTACATCATTCTTACTACTTGTAAAAATATTTGATGCCAAGTTCATCTCGTGGCAGATTTTTGTTAATTTTTTACTGAGCAGTAACAAATAGGTTTCTGATGTTGCCTGGAGTGCAAGTTGGTGACCACTCCTCCAACACCCACAATGCATTTGTTCTCATCGGAGGCCAGACACAGCACTACCTAAAGTATGACGCAGCACCACCTAAAATATGAATACATTGACAGTTAGCAGAAGTTTCTACTTCTATTCAAAATCAATAGTCATTACCAAGAAGGAGTGACTGTGACTCCATGAGGTAAGATTTTTACTCCACAACTGTCACTACTATAAACTCCTCGCAAAACAAGTAAAGTCGGGAAAATGCAAACACAACGAAGGTTGTGGGCTGTCGGTGATTGCCGTGGGGTGCACGTGGACGAGATAAGGATGGGCATTGACAAAGTATGAGGGGTAAACATGGCACCCCCAGCTTGACCTGCCGGCTCGTGAGGTAGACACAAGCCGGTGCTCCTGCAGGAATAAAAGATCATTATATTCTACAATGTCTATATTGTTATTGTCTTGCATGATCTCAGCCTGTATAAAAGATAGTGTTTGTTAAATCACTTTGAAAGACCAATGTAATCAATGGTATCGTAAAGATTACCGAGAAGAAATAGTTTTAAGAGAGAAGTTCAGTGTTCCAGCCAAGGCCTGACATAATTTGTGGGTAAACAGAACAATGTAAATCAAGCGGTTTGATTTGCAAGGCCCAAACATATAAATGAAACAGCAGTGTGACTATGTGAGTCTTTAATGTGACTCTTTGCGTGGTTTTATTACTGTGTCTCCACAAAAAATATGCACCATACATGCTAATATGTATGCATGCATATATGCATACATTCACAACCCGCCATACCTGTATCAACACGCCGTGCCCACTTATAATGTCCGAAGCAAATTCACCCGAGTGCTTAATAAAAATTACCCCAACGGACCAATTTTGCCGGACACACACACTCTAGAGTGAGGTATGCCTGTTCATATAGTGTTTTTGTGATGAGACAACTTGAATTGTTGACAGGGCTTGACTTTTTTGGCGCGTGCGTGCAGGGAGGGAGGGGGGTGCGTGTTAGTGGACTTTTATCTAACAAATTTGTTAGTATAAACACACAATAACCATTTTCTCTGCAAATATTTGTTAGATTTTTTGAAACTATGTCTCATCGAAATGTATTCAAAAATTCCTTATTAAGTCCATTTGACAATTCAGAGTCGACTTGCCTACAAAATTTAGGCATATTTAGCTCATATTTTGCTGATGTAACCAGATCATATAGAAGATTCTCCTGACGATCTTTGTCACAAATTTTCACACCCAAGCTTTTCACCTCCTGAAGTGGATGATTATCACTAGAAATATGAACTCTTCCTTCCCAAGACAAAGAGCATTGATATACACATACTACAAAGTGATTGTTGTACATGCAATCATGTTCATGCTCAGCAGTGCGTTTGAGACATAAGCTCCGTTTCAAATCCATTTATATTGAAGCTGAGAGAAAAGAGAAAGCCGTCTTTTTATATTCACAAAATGAATCAAAGTGAAAGTTAGAAAAGTAAGAGTAAGAAGTGGAAATTTTTCAAGAAAAATTGGCTATCTGCGGCGATTACTGTCGTCAGGAAACAAATCATAGTTTCCAGCAAGGAAGAATTAAAAACTTTGAATTTAAAACTTTGAATTTCTACTTGTCGGTCACGTTCATGAACAAATATCAATTCCCTCAATTTTTCCCTATCAATCAGGATACAGATGATGGTAGCCGATCGCTGGCACCACCAGTGTGCTAGTTTTGTGAACTTTAACTTACAAGAAAGAGTATTCCAAGGGAACTCTGGCAAAGATACTGTGATTCCACGAAGCTTGCGTCCAGAACGTTTGGAAATAACAAGATACCAACTTGATTTTTTAATGAACGGATCGCGATGAATTTCCTGAACAAACTACAATTTAAAGAAAGCAATTCGTGACAATTTAAAGTTGTGATGTTTTTTTCAAAAAGTGACGGAAAAAGCAAACTCGAAGTTTGCGAAAACCTTGATATTTTCGAGTCGCCGTAGAATTAGTACCAGTTCCTACGTTGAAAGGCAATAGTTTTGAAAACCCCTTCTTTTGAAAATTGTGGCGAAAACTAAAAGATGAAGCTTTCACAAAAAAAACACGAAAACCCTCATATTTTAAATTTCAATGAAGCTGAGGGAAACGACGTTTGCTATTTGAAATTAATGGAAATGACGTTGGGTGCCTAAAAGCTCCGAATTTGGCAAAATCAGACGAAACAATCTAGAATGCAAAAAAACAGTAAAATCATGAGATAGGACGGCAAAAACATGAGATAAGATGCTCGGTCAAATACTCGGCCTTAGCTCGACATGGTAAAGTCAGACCCCCCCTCCCCCCCGTGCGCGCCCGCCCGCCCGACAAGAGAAATTATCGGGAGCGTTCGTACGTAGGTATGTAAGTTGTTTCTCTCTAATTTTTTTTACTCGCGCCTCATCGCTCGGTTCCGGGCAAACACGCAGACGGTCGGATGGAAGTTTTTATGGCTCTGATCTCTTGTTTTGGTTTTAGTGCAAGATATGAGAATGATTTTGATGTGAATCGTAATTCGGCAAAGACTTTCGCGCTTCGTCGTCAGTGCGAAAGATATGTTGATGTGCAATACCAGTTGTATTCACAAGATTTCACGATAACATGATATTTTAAAACATGAGGGTTTCCGTGTATTTTTTGGTGAAAGCTTCATATTTTAGTTTTTGTCACAATTTTAAAAAAGGGGGTTTTCAAAACTATTGCATCTCTACGTAAGAACTAGTAAGTGCAAACCGCACTGACAGGAGTGCATCAGAGCAATCTGCTGCTGAGAAAAT
>JALLPA010001169.1:0-11667 GCA_036939895.1 Thalassiosira exigua
AGGGCGGTCCTCCGCTCGGCGAGGAGGGACTCGAGGGAGGAGCGAGCGGGTCCTCAGGCGGAGGGAAAGGTCGGGGAGGCGAGGGGGGGGGGAGGTCGGGGAGGCGAGGGAGGCGACTCGAATGGGCCGGGCGGAGGCGATGGCGGAAGTGGCCGCGGCGGTCGACGACAGTTCGAAGGCGAACGCGGACGAGGGCGGCCGAGGTTCGAGGCGCCCGGCGGGCCGCTCCGACGACGGCGGAGGAAAGGGGCGATCCGCCCCGGAGGGTCTCGGGAAGCGCTACGCCGCCGCCGGCCCCGCTGCCGCCCGACCTCGAAGGCGTGACGACGGCGCTGCTGGGGGGGGCGTTGGTCTCGGGGAGGGATGCGGCGGCGGACATGGTTGAGGAGGAAGGCAGGGGGAGCATGTCCTCAAGCTGTAGGAGACCCCTAACATTGCATCAATAACGACACCAATAGATTTAGTTGTATTAATAGTATGAGTAATAATAAGAGTAAAGTAATTCGGACTTAGTAATGACAATGTCAATCGAAATATTAATACATAGTGCTAGAGATCTGGATGGAGCACCAGCACTACCTACTTTTGAATGACGCTGAATGAAGTTGGCCAACCTTGCTAGAGGTATGCTAAGTACAATACTAGCCAACAGACGGCTTCCAGAGACAAGGTTGGCCCCTGGTTTGTGGTTGTTGGTTGTTTGTGTTTAGTACTGATTCCTACGTTACAGTGCTGTCTAAAAAGGAGTCATGAGTTGGAGGTACCTCCCCAAAAACGGTCGACTTCGCCGCCGCCGTTGACGACGACGCCATTGATATCATCGGCCCAAACTTTCAGGGATTGTTATTCGAACCCATTGCAATCGATTGTGGGCATTGGATTTGGTCGGGAGCGGCGGTGCAAAATCACGATATTTACCTTCGCACACCTTATCATATGTTTACAAAGGAGTAAGTTGTAATTGGCAATAAATAGTGTACTACTTGCTTAATGGTTATCCCGTTCTCTTCATTGAGGAGCTCTTTTCCTGAGAAATCGTTGTAAAAGTGTTCGTTTGCCTTGCGTTGGGCTAAGCGACTCTCAACTTAATCCACTCGGAGCTGCAATGCTACGAATGTGAACTACCATTCCACATTCCATCAACTCTTTTTCTTCGAATTGACTTCGATCCAATAGGAATCTTCAATCTACGAGAGATGAAGTAATTGCAGGGGATCTGGTGGTTTGAGTGTCATTCGGAGTGCCCGAATGAAAGTAGGTAGATGTCTCGTTGATTGCCAATGTCTGGCTTCTCACAGACAGTTCCTGTCGTCTAATTGGATTTGTCAGATACGCCAGCAGATCACTTTCGGCCTGAAAGTTTCATTGGCTTCAAATGGCTTGGCAAATTAGAACAAGTTACTGCTAGGGCCACAATGCCAGGGGCGGATGGCATGGACGTTCTGCAAACGACCTCTGGATAAGCACCTCAGATGTGATGTGCATGTCCTTTTGGTTCCGGACTTCCTAGCATCAGGACTTGTATAAGTATGAAAAAAATAGCTCCGTCCAATCATTCTTCGCTCGTTTTCGCGTCAAAACTCATCGTGTACGAATGAAAGATAAGTACATAACTCTATGGTTAGCTGGGGACTTCTCGCAACAATTCTCCTGCGATCGACACCTCCGCGCGCATCCAGTCGTCGCCTCCCGCTCGCCGCTTTTGCCCGTTGCCGTGCCCTCCGATCTCGGCGCCGTCGATCTCCAAGCTTCGGCGCCCCGACGATCCCAACCTCTCCCTCCGCCGCGTCCGGCGTCGAAGGCGCCTCCGGGCCCCCGCGCCTCCCGCAGGTTTCGGGCTTCTCCGTCGCTCATCGCCGCCCGGCGTTTCCTTCCGACGCTTCCGCCGCTGCTGCATCATCCGCTTCTTCTTCTTTCTTCTTCTCCTTCTTTTCCTTTCCACTGCTGGAACTTGGTCTTTTTGGGTTTGTCCTTCTTCCCGTCGCCGCCGCCGCCGCCGCCGCCCGCTCCCACGCCTGCGTCGCCGTACACGACGGCCAAGGAAGGTCTCCTTCGCGTGCCCCCGCGAAGGCATCGCGCACCGTCCCGTTTCGGCGCCTTCCTTTTCGGCGGCGTCGAGCCCCTTCGCCGACGGCGGGGAACTCCGCCGACCCCATCGCAGGCGAGGACCCGTCGGACCTATCGTCCGTCGTCGTTCCTTTCTTCCGATCGCACGTCGCCTCGAACTCGACGGGCAAGATCACGGCGCCGCTCGCCGCGCGTGGGGCGTCTCGTTCGGACCTCGGAACCTCGGCTCCAACGCGTCGCAGCAATCGGCCCAGCTCTCCGCCGACGACGATCTCTTTCCGCTTCGATCGGGCTCCTCCTCGAGGTGCACCTCCTCCGGCTTCGTCGGCTCGGACGTCTCGGGTCGCAGCCTCCTTCCCCAAGCCGCACGAGATCGAACTTCTCTCCCTCCTCCTCGCCCTCTCGGGCCAAGCGAGCCTCGAACGTCTCGAGCGGATCGACTCGCGACGTACCGCGCGTCGATCGAGGCGTCTCCCGTCCCGAAGTCGCACCGGTTCCCCTTCGAGTCCCATCGCGGTTCCCGTCCCCGCAGACTCCGACGGCGCGCCGGCTCCGCTTTCTCATCGGATTTTCCTTCGTCGTCCGCATGCAAGCCTTCTTCTTCGTTCCCGCATCGCTGACCTCCTCCCGTCGTTTTCGACGACGTTCTCGGCCCCCCGCGAGGAGCAGGTTTTCCGAGGCGGGGGTTTCGACGTCCGCGGTCTCGGGGAGGACGGGACGACGTAGCGCCCCGAAGAGTGAGGAGGCCGCGGTCCGACGACGACGACGAAGGCGGCCCGTTCGTCGTCGTCGGCCGCGACCTCCGGGGTCGACCGCCGGCCGACGGCCGCCCTCCGCCGCGTCGCGCGCCGCTCGCCGTCCGTGGCGGTCGAAAGGGATCGGGTCCGTCGCCGCCGCCCGTCGTCATCGCCCCGTTCGTCCTCGTCGCCGCGGTCGTGGTCGACGAGCGAGGGGGCGAGGGACGAAGAGAAGGGGTAGTGGAGGCGAAGGAAAATGAAAATCGTTTCGAGGTTCGAATATCGCGTTGGCGTTGCTTGGATCCAAAACGACGCTTTTTTCGCGAGCCCGAAGGGCGAGCTGCGTCTCTCTCGCGTCCGCCGCCTCAAAACGACCGTTCGTCTCGCGCTCGTCCCCTCTCAAAAACGCGTTCTTTCTTCGCGAGCCCGAAGGGCGAGCTGTGTCTCTTTTTGATTGCGGTTCGAACGGTGGTCGTTCCATCGCTCGATTCGGACGACGGCGACGACGACGGGGGCCTTTCGATCGCCATGACCACGGCGGTTCGAACGGTCGTCCAATCGTCCAATTTGGGCGGCAAGGGCAGCTCGGGCGATCTTTGCCGCGAGAGCTTCGAAACGGGCGTCGAACTGCGCCGATCGGGGGCCTCGCCGGGGAGGGAGGCGCGCTGCTCGCCAAAATGACCCCCGCTCGAGTCGAGTCGATTCTCAAAATTTCATGTCGATTGGGCGGGCCGCAAATGCCTCCAATCGACGCGGGAGGCCGAGAGCTTTCGATCGGTGGTCGAATCGTCGTCGTTGGACTCGATCTCGCCGAGATATCGACGAAATGCCGACGCTCGCCTCCTCTCTGGTCCTCGTCTCCGCCGCGGGTAGATAGGTGAGATGCCCCCCCCCCCCCTCGCATTCTCGCTCTGCTAAACCTCCGTCACCGCCGCCGCCGTTGTCGTCGTATCGATCGTGGTCAGCATTGGCAGGTCGGTCCGACCATTACCTATGGCCGCCGTTTGTTCTTGGTCTCAGTCCGTCTCGTCGACTTTTCCTAGGCGAACCAGTTAGGGGGCAAATTGAAGTGTATTTGGGGGCAAATTCAGATTTTGACTAACTTCAATCCGACTTTTTGAAGACGTTGCCCGCTACATTTGCCACTCTATTGCACCTTCTTTGCGTATCTTTTTCTTTAGTGCTATGTAAATATTTCTTTTTCCGTTTTGAGAGGGTTAAAAATAAAAAATCATAAATTATTTCCGGATATGTGACGTATATCAGATCATACTTATCGTATTTACAAGTATTTTAACAATTAGAATGGAGCTAATCCATCATTCATTCGACACAGACAATGGCGGCCATCACTCCGGCGGCCGCTGGCCTCCTCGCTCTGGCTCTGGCCCTGGTCTTTGCTGGATCTACCGGACGAGGGATCGTCCCCACGATCGAGAAGGGCTTGAGGTTCGATTCGCTCATTTTTCTGCTTCGAAGGTTTGTTGCCGTTGTTTCCGTTGGCGGACATGGGTCGCAGGGCCAGGCCGCCGCCGCCGCCGCCGTCTTTGTCGGGCTTGGGTCCCTTGAACCCCTGCGGCTTGTTCCCCGGCTTCTTCCCACCTCCTGCTTGCACGTTCGCGACCTGCGGCTTCGGCTCGTCCTTGTCCGGCTTGGGACCCTTGAACCCCTGCGGCTTCTTCTCCGGCGGTCGATCCGGCTTCGCCTCGACCGGCTCGACGTAGTCCGGCGGCACCAAGAGGCCTCCCTCGAAGTCCGCGGCGCTGCTCGCCGCGTGGGGCGTCTCGTCCGGACCTCGGAACCCCGGCTCCAACGCGTCGTAGTAATCGGCCCAGCTCTCCGCCACGACGATCTCGTTCGCTTCGATCGGCTCCTCCTCGAGGTGCACCTCCGGCTTCGTCGGCTTCGACGCCCCGGGCCAGACGAGATCGAACTTCTCCCCCTCCTCCTCCTCATCCTCTCCGGGTCGAGCGAGCTCGAGCATCTCAAGCGGATCGCTCGCGACGTACCGCGCGTCGATCAACGCGTCTCCCATCCCGAAGTCGCACTGGTTCCCTTCGAGTCCCATCACGGTCCCGTCCCCGCAGACTCTGACGGCGCAGTGGCTCCACTTTCTTATCGGATTTCCTTCGTCGTCCGTGCAAGCCTTCTTCTTCTTTCCCGAACCGCCCACCTTCCGTCGTCTCGACGCGTCCTCGTCTTTCTGGACCAGCGCGTACGTTCCCGACGGACCGGCCAACGATATCGACAGCGATCCGTCGGCGCCGCACCCCAGCCCGTCGCCGTACGCGTCGTACGCCCTCAAATCGTAGCACGCGTCCCCGCGCGCGACGTCGGCGTCGGACAAGCACGCCGCGTTATGATGCTCCTCGAGGTCCCCCAACGGCACGCCGATCCCCGCTCGGCCGAGGACGATCGTCCCGATCTCCCCGTCGGCGACGGCGCGGACGGGCGTGCCCCCCGCGAGGAGGAGGTCGTGTCCCGCGCCGTCCCCCGATCCCGCGGGATCGGAGCGGGACGACCTCCGAACTTCGTAGGAGAATTCGTCCCCGAACGAGTCGGTGTTCGCTTTCACCTCGATCGAAGACGAGGAGGACTGGATCCCGCTCCCCGGAGCGCACTGCGACGCCGTCACCTCGCACTGACTCCCTTCCAACGCGGACACCGTCGCCCCGCCCTCGACGGTGGCGCACACCCGCACCCCGCACGTCTCGAACCCGCTCTCCGTCGCGCACGCGTTCCGCTCGTCCTCGTCGTCTTCGAGGCACGCTCGTCCGCGATGCTCGACGACCGTGTTCCCGTCCAGTTGGAGGGCGAACCCTCCCGCGAGTCCCGCGTGACCGGCGTGGGGGGAGGTGAGGCCGTCTCCCCCCAGGTCGTGGACGCGGAGGTCGTAGCACGTCTCGACTCCGCCCCCTCCGCCAATGCCCCCCGAAGCCGAGGAAGGGGGAGGGGAGGAGGCGTCGGCGCACATCGCGTGGGTGACGACGGCGCCGAAGCCCAACGTTCCGTCTCCCAATACGTGCGCGTCGACGACCGTTCGCGGAGGAGGGGGCGGTCCTTCCCCCTCCTCCTCCTCCCCGTCGTCGTCGTCGCCTCCCGCTTCGACGAGGGGAGCGTACGACAGCTCCCACGCGTTGTCGTAAATCGAGTTGGCGTCGGTGTAAAACGTCAGGAGGAGGTCGTGCTGGTCGGGTCGGCAGTCGGAGTGGCGTCGGATCACGGTGCCGCCGGCGATCAGGTCGCGTCTTCCTACGAGACGGGGTTCGCTCCCCGCGGCTCGGGAGGACGGGACGAGGAGCGCCCCGAAGAAGAGGAGGGCGACCGACGGCGACGACGAAGGCGGCCGTCGTCGGCGCCGCGACGGCGGAGGCGGCGGCGGCCGGCCGGAGCCGACGCCGACGCCGCCGTCGCGCCCGCGGGTCGACCACGGCCGCGGCCGCCTCCGCCGCGTCGCGCGCCGCTCGCCGTCCATGGCGGCGGTCGAAGGGATCGGTCTGCTATCGCCAGCACCGCCATCGTCGCCCGGCGTCGTCCTCGTCGCCGCTGTCATGGTCGACGAGCGAGGGATGAAAGGCGAAGGAAAATAAATCGGTTCGAAATCGCGTTGGCGTTCGGAACGGATTGGTCGAGCGAGCGAGCGAGGAGAGAGGGAGGGCCAGTCTCGAAGAAACTGAGGTCGCTCGTGCGCGATCGCCTTCGGTTTGTACGATCTCGCGGGGGCTCATCTGATGGAAACGAATCCGTCGGGAAGAGACAGGGAAAGACCACCGAGCGGCTTCTCAATGACTCTCAATTCTCGCGCATCGAACGAAAAGGGCAGTGAGTTGCATTGCCCTGGAGTCCTTTTTTGGGTCGTTGCGATTCCCGGGCCGCTCGCCGGGGGGCAGGCCCTGACTTAATTGTACGACACGGAGTCGCTCCGTAGGAACTGATATGATTTGGAACGAATAAATTCGTGCGTAAATACTATGGTAGCTTTCGACAAGGGTCACCAAATAATGTGGATGGAGTCGAGCGAGGCGAGCAGGAATGGTGGCTCGGTCGGATAAATAATCAGGCCGGGGGCTCTTGTCACTGCTGCTGTTTCACGGTGGGAGCCCGCAGGCCGCTCACCACGATCATTGCCCGCCACAAACCAGAAGACTATTTCGTCAGACTTACCTCCGACGATTCTCGGATTTTCCATACAATTCGCGAGCTATTCGCACCTTTAAAATAATATATTCATTTTTTGGCGGGAAACTTCGTCTCGCCCGAAACCGCGGGGCCAACGCGTCACAAGCCGCGCCTCTCCGCTTCCAAAGAATAGTAACCATGGCGATCGCCCCCCTAGCCGGCCCCGCCCCGGCGGCGGAAACGCGAACCTGGGCGGACTGAACTAGTAATATTGCAAGTTCAACGCATTTCATCCAACGCGTGCTGTCTCAGTCCGCCCAGTTTTGTGCGTAAGGTGTTTCGGCAACACCCTCAAGATAAAGTTGAGATGTCCACCGACGAGGACAATGTATTGCGTCGTATAACTGCCCTGACGTCGCTCGGTGCTGATGCGGGTATCGGGCAGGGCCGGAAGTGGTGGATTACAAATGGCTCCTCCAAGAAGGCCCAGACCAGGCTAGAATGGGCCATGCCCATCAACGAGCAGCTCGGCGTCGATGCTGATTCGATGGCTATTGCCCTTGGGAAACGATGGCACGCCCAATTCAATTCGCCCACTGGAAGGTTTGCTTCTCTCTTTGCGAGGGGGGAGTACAACGGTTGCCAGTGCGTTTCAGTTGCAGACAAATTGGTCAAGGTACTTGCGCCTCTACCTGCGAATCTGATGGGACGGAGAGACACAGAGGCAAAGCAGGTTCTCGACTTTGTGGAGAATTATGTCGGCCAGGAGGACACGGGCCAACCGAGAAGCGTCACCCCAACACGCAACAACGTCGCAACAGATTCGTCATCGCGTACATCCGAGGCGCGTGGCAGTACGAATGTAGCCGTCAATGTCGAACCATCGAATCCGCGAGGTGGCACAGATGTTGATAACGTGGCAGTGGTCAATTCCAACAAACGAAAACCTGCACCGAATGGAGATGATGGTATCGATGAGCGCCAGCAGAAGGCGCCGCGCTATGAGCCAACGAATCTACAGCAGTTGTTGTTCACCAAAGACAACAAACTGAGAAAGGCAGTGTCCGACATGATCATTCTTTCTCTTGAGGACAGGTCGAAACTTTGTGATCACGAAGAGAAGCTACTCGGTACTCTTCTTGACGTTGCAGCAAACGATCGAGGCGCTGGGAAAAGAGTCAAATCTTTAACAGTCCGCAGCCGCGGACGGCAACGGTCAAGGAAGCTGGCCATTCTTCCTCAGGCTTACATCAAGTCCAGTGCTGTCGCATCGGAACATACCAAGTGGAGGAAGGGGGAGATTGTCAGGGAGTGGATGGGTCTGCTACAGTGTGGGTCCTTCAGTTCCGAATACGTTGTTCGGGAGCTGAAACAGAATGCATCGTTGGCTAGCAAATGTTTCAAGGATTATCGGCACAATGTGCGGTGGTGCCCCAAGAAATCACTGACGGTCATGAAATTCTGCGGCATGAACTTGGAGATGACGAAGCGTTTCAATCAGTGCGCAGAGTTTCATTTGGGTCATCGTGTATTTGCTCCGTACGACCGCATGGCGGAATGCAAGAAGCGGTACCTGGAGGAGAACTTCAAAACACTGCGCCATGAGATCGTTGAGCTGATGCGTAGTGTGAAGGTTGGCCATGGTGAAAAGATGCAGAGCCGCGCTACTCCGGTTCTTGTGTCATACAACCGGCCTGCAGAAGCTGCTCTGTGCCTCCTGTTGGAGTTGTTAGAAAGCAAGTCTTTTATACCGGCCATCGCTTCGTTCGCAACGCCATTCGAGCGCGACGACTTCGACGATGTGGCATTGATGAATTGCTCAATCGATGCTGGAGGAGGCGTAACAAAAGGCATCATGTGTTGCATCAATCAAGAAAAGCCTCAAGCTTACGAAAACTCACGGATGCTGTTTTCTTTCGGAGGTGTCAAGGATACTGCGGAGAATATGAAGAAGGCGCTCTTCAACAAAGGGTCAGTTTTCAAGCATGACTTCGAGGCAATAATGAACCGCCGATGCGTAGCTCTGCAGATCCAGACGTTGGGGTCAGCTGCGGCAGTGGTTACAGTCAACCTAGACACTGCTCACAACATCATGCATCCCAAGGCATTGCCAAGAGAGCTTGATGGAGTGACAAATACTGACGAGGATTCCACCAACAGCGAGGTATACAAAGGTTTAGGCGTCATGTTGGTGGATTTCAGCAAGGTGAAATCGATGCAGTTACTTTGTGACTCGAATCGAAAGTTGTTGAAGGGTATGACTTTTTTCGATGAAGCTCTTTCATGCCTGGGCACAACCTATTTCAGGAAATCCATCGAATGCAATGTCGGCACTGTTGCAATGAAACCAAATCAGATCCTTCTTGCTGGCATGTTCACTGCCGATATCGACTTTCAGTCTACCTTCTTGGGACTGCAGGGACCCTCATCAAAGTATCCGTGTGTCCACTGTCTTGTTCAATTGAACCAGATGATTCAGTCTTGGCAGAATGAAGTGCCTAGCTACGACGAGCGGACGACGCAATCTCTTCGCTCGGGGTATGAAGCGTACCGTCAGCATTACATGCTGCAGAGTGAGACGGTCAAGCAGCGGGATTCGACCAGAAGAAAGGTGACACAGCATCTCTCGTACAGCGTTGTTCGTGAATCGTGTGCTGACGTACCTTCAGATAGTATCGGAGTACCTTCTGTCCACGTCTTTCTAGGGAACACACTCAGCGTTCTGAATGGCTTCCTGTTTACTTTCTTCGGATGGGTGGAAGATTCGTTTGCTGACAAGGCTGGTGCGGAGTCGCCATTCCAACTTCGGAAGCGAATAGAAGTCACACGTTTCAACATGGATGTTTTGATCAAGTGGGTGCAGGAGGAACTAGCTGATACGACGGCGGCGCTGGAGGCACAAGAAGCAGTGACAACCACTATGCTTGCTCGTGCGAATGCGATTCAGAGCGTGCTCGATATCGGAGAGGGCCGCATTTCAGAGGCCACACGCAACAGGCATGCAGCCAGTCTCAAACAGCTGCAAGCCGATATGAAGCAATTGGAAGTTGGAAGCAAACCTATGGAGCAGGAGAAGGAGCACATTGTTCATCTGCTGGAAATGCTCGTAATCGCACAATCTACAGTCAGCGACCTGGACGCCTACTTGAAAAAGCACGAGGGGCACTTTCGCCGCGTCATCATTGACGCCCTGAATTCCAATGGCGTCAGCATTCAGGTATATTTCTCCGGAGTGTTGAATGGGCCGCACTGCATGAAATTTGCTGAGCGTCGTGAAGGCATTCTTGACAGTATCAGCGAAGGAGTAATGCCCTTGCTAGAGGGCAATCCAAAGTTGACGAAGTTGTGCACTGAATTCATTGAGGAAATGAAAGCGGTGCTTGAGCTGTGGTTTGCTATCATGAGGTTCTTGAAGCGGACCGGGCTGTTGGAGGACAAGGACATAGAAAAATTTCGAAGCGATCGACACATGTTGAAATCCAAAATCAACGCAATGGTTGATAAATATGATGCCATTGACTATCCTCTTCAGAGGAAGTGGCATCTGTTAATGGGGAAAGATTTGGATCGTCAACTGTCCAGGTGGCGCATTATCGGAAGCATTGCCGAGCAGCAGGTGGAGAAGACTCATGCGAAGACAAATGCTTTGGCTCGGACTTGTGGAAGTCGTCGTGGCTTTGCTGGAAAGAAGGCTGTTATTGATGGCTGGAACATTTCCAGCTGTCCCTTTATCAAAGAGGGCGAGCAAGAGCTATTGGTTGCCTTTAAGGGAAAGGAACGTGGTCCATACAAAAAGAAAGAGGTCGGTTCCTCTGATCAAGTCAAAAGTTGTATTGATGAATACTATCCCCAAAAAATTGAAGAAATTGAACATGATATCATGGATTTGCATAAGAAGATGAATGGGAATGCATCCCTTCGGTGCCCCGAGGATGTAAAGCATGAAAACTACGAACTGCTTTCAAAAATGAATACAATGGTTTGTGTATGCAAAAAATGTGGAAAGTTCATACTTGGAAGTGATGCACTTGAAATTCACCTCAACGAGTCTCATTCGATTGGAATACTCGAGGAGGCTGATGGTCCCCAGAACGAGACTGCAATGAAAGCAGCACTGGGGTTGATGCGGAAGAAATAGATATGATTCATAACTATAACAACAGCTTCGTTTGTGATATCCTGAGGGCGCTCTCGCATCTCGTATCTCGTATCTCGCTCACACTCGAGGAGCGTACCATTCTCAGATAGAAATGAGAGGCTCGATCGCGCTGGCGTGGGCGCTCGAGAGGAACGGCTTCGCTAGCCTGTGCGAGCTCAAGAGGTGAACAAGGTTGCGACGTGAGACAGGTCAGGATGAACTACGATACGAACAAGCGATACCCTCAATCGATCATACCCGATCGATATCAAGAAGCTCGATCGATCGTCCTGCCTACGATAGGTACCTACTTACTTACCTACCTTCATAAAGCAGATTATCTAAACATAGACTAATTCCTTCGTTAAATGTCGGCAGCAAAGTCGTTTAATTTTGGTTGAGCCGGTCTCTGCTTTCATGTTGGAATACGTAGGTTTTCGTACCAAGGAGTTTCTCGCGCCGGGCTTCCAAAAATAGGATTTTCATGAGTACGTACGGACGAAATCCCACGACGCCAAAGATCGTGGAGTAGGAGTAAGAGGTACTCAGGCCACGGACAACTGGATATCTTTTGAGACCTTCAGTCGTGAGTTGATGCTCGGGGGG
>JALLPA010001170.1:0-11637 GCA_036939895.1 Thalassiosira exigua
CCCCCCCCCTCAATTTCCACTAACTGACGCTAACAAAAGGCTCAGATTTTGGCTCGAACAGAAACTGCTATGTATGCAACTACCCACTACCCAATTGACTACTCAAATGCCACAACTCCCGACACTTCCTTGATCAGCGATGCATCACAAAGTACATAGATGCTACGCTTTGTCTCCCACTTGGAAGACCCACACGGCTACACATCCATGTACCTTCCCATCGAACTATCAAACCCTGTTGCCACAAAGCACGGCGAGCCCACGAGCTGAGTGAGTGGGTGAGCCCTTCGGGCGGGCCGTGGGGTCTCGGGACATTTCGACGGCCTGGTCAACTCCGACGGGCTCGACGGATATCGCCCTGAATATATTACCGCGTGAGCAACGGAGCGAGCGAGCACCAGGTCTGATGCTGTTGCCACGATGTACAGCGAGCCCGCCAGTGGAGCGAGTGGGCAAGCGCCTTCAGGTGGGCCGCGCGGGATCCCGGGACCATCATGATTGTATCTTTTGATTGTGATGAGCGAGAGGATCAAGAGTTGTGGCGTCTTTGAGCGTAGTGTGTGTTGTTCGTGTGTGACGCCGGTTGCATCAAGAGTTAAGGGAAATGTTTTTTGACTCGCAATTCTACTTATTTCGGTTCATGAACGAAGCTTAGCGTATAAAATGGACTAGAAATACTGACCCTGTGGTTTTTAATATTTTTTTCTAGCAGCGATGATTTTCTAAGCATTTACCTGTGGGGTGGCCCCAGGCTTCGTAGCAGGAAAAAATACTATCAGGGCTTTCCTCAGTGCACTTATGTAGGATGTCATGGGGCCTAGTCTAACATTGGAAAAGAGTGGATTTAACATGGCGCAACATGTGTAAGAAATAGTATGATACTTCTTATGAAATTATGGGGTGCAGTCACAAAATATCAAGCCATTCTGACCATGACTCTTCTCGTAAATGAATACAATATGACATTCCTGAATATTTTTGATTTGGAGGACACCTTGTCACTCACTATCACTGCTCCATTCGCTTTTCAAAGCCGCACGACCATCACCGTTACTGAAGTATGTTCTCTGCAGCTTTTTCATTAGGTCAAACCCAACAATATGGTTGTTTGCTCGTGATTCAAAGCGGCGAGACTCGAACGCTGGGCCAAAATCTAATTCAGAATTATGGTTGCGTTTCATTGCTGCCACAGACAAGTGGTTGGAGAATAAGGGGAATTGCTGAGACACACTCTCGCGGTTCCGCGAGTGTCCCTGTTGTGGTGCAATACCAAAATTTGGTAATGTGTGCTGAAAGGAAACTTGGTTCCCTGCATTGATCAGAGAATTTCCGATAGGCCCAGCAGAAGCTACATAAATCTTCTCAAAGCGTTCGTCTTCCAGCATGTTGAAAGTTGCCTCAGTTGTAGATCCATACTTCGCCAAGTCATACACAGTGTGAGGATTTCTGCAGAGAGAAGCAAGATCTAAGTGGGATTCTATCGTCTGAGTTCTCCCGTCTACACCCGGAGATTCGGCAAAGCCTCCAATATGAAATGATTTGAATCTATGGTATTTTTCAATGCTTGTGGCAGCATACGGAGAGATGGCACTGGATGGAATGGGAAATTTGTTACTCAAGGATATCCTCAGATGATCTAGATCCGATTTTGGCATATCCGCTTTGCTGGGGAGTACTGGAATTGCCTTTGTTCCTACAGGACACCCTGAGAACTGCTGCGACTGCGTCCCTTCCATTGCATCAGCTTCCATTAGAATGTGACAATACACATCGCCAAAACTGGTCATTGTGATGACGCATGTAATATTTGCGGGTGGTTTGTCGTAGCCCAAATGCCTGAGTTGCTTTGTTTCAAGACTTGAGTACGATGGGCACCTGAAAGTTGAAAGGCCTATGTTGAATACGCTTCCCGATATATCGGGCAAAGGGAATATGGCACTCCTAGCAATGCTAGCATCATGATTCGCCCCCAGAATATCCTGCCCAGCTGATTCGAGAGGTTGCGTTTGAAAGCGAGGCATTGCTGATGGAAAATGGTAAACACTCAGCGCATAAGAATTTGGGTCTTTCTTCACCTTAAACATGGCTGGCGCTCTGATTGCTGGGGAAGAACAAAATTCGCAATCATCGTCATCTGATGAATGGTATGATAATGCCTGGCTCATGATATCACCAGCTCCATATATACCAGTAACAGGCAGAGTTGTCCCAAAGTCATCGCATAATGAGGGGATCGACCAGCTCGATACCACCTTCGCTGACTTAAAGCGGATGTCCAGCGCCCAAACCTTGCAAGCCGACGACGAGGACACCCAGAGCACATGCTCACGAGTGGCATCTGGATGGATTCCGCTGATGGACTGAAGTCCCTCGGTCATGTACTCGGCATGGCTCGGACTCCACACACGAGAAGAGGAATTGGACCTCAGATCAACCCGGAACAGGCTGTGGCCGTAGCCTGCCACAGTGCCACTCCTCGCCTTGAAGAACCCAGGGGACAGTTCAGGCATTGTCAAAGATTGAGCTGCCGCCCAAATCCCCAATCTATCGTTGGGATCGAACTCTATCAATGAAATGTTCGAAAGCGATGATGACAAGAAGTGCGCTGCGACATTTGCTTCTTCTTTCACGGCCACGCGATGGATGGTTGTGGCATTTCCGAAGTAATCGCGACTGAGGATTGCGAAGGAGGGACTCGTGAAAAGGGAACCATCCCCTGGATCGCACGCCACATGTGCTGGCAAATAGGACGTTTCGTTCGACCCAGGGGGAGCACGCAGATCAATGCGAGTTCTTTCCGATATGTGGAGTTCGATTGAGCACTGCTCTACCTCCTTCCATTTTGCCTCGACGAAAATCACGGAGCAATACTGCGACGTCCTTGCAACTAGACAGATCTGACAGGTCACTTTCGTGCAAGGTACCGGCAAACCACACTGGACAATTTGAAGTATCCTACCACCCACGTCCACTTCTTTTTTACTACCGGTTGGTGCAGGATCTCGAGGCAGGAGAAGTTTGCTCAATGCCACACGTGTCAAGCCTTCTCCGGAAGGACGGACGAGATACCAAGATGACGTCTTGCGTGTGCAATAGCAACACGGGCAAGGAATTGTTACAAGACAATTGCCATAACCCGCTGGTCCACCTACACCATGGCGATCTTCGCTGGGAAAGTTGGGGCTTGAATCACGGATGTTGTCCAGGGCCTCCCATTCATTCCCTTTCAGTTGGTCTTCTATCGGGGCATCTTCAACCTTGACCTTTTTATCATAACTGAACTCGTTTGATTCTGTCGTGGCTGCCGATTGGTCATCCTCGCCACCGCTGCAGCCTCGCTCCGCCTGCAGCCTGTCCCTATCCTCCGTTTCAACTGGAGCATCATCATCGCACAAATCGAGGCCAAGGCCAACATCCTCCCTGCGAAAGGGCGCGAAGCGGTCGACGCGACACTCCCACTGCCCGTCTGAACGGGGCTCACAATCATCGCCACGCGGTGTGGCGTCGCCCCCGCCACCTACTCGCGCGCATCCCTTTGCCATCGCGCGGCGACAACCTCCGTGAGCGTGACGCGGCACCTTAGCGACTGCCGGCCGTCGTCGTCGGCGATCGCGGCGCGGGGGACAGCCGGCGGGATCGTCGCGGGCAACACCTTTGCTAGCGACGTCGCTGTCAGGTCCGCCGACGGACTCGACTTCCCCCTTCTCTTCCTCCGCGCCCTCTTCCTCGACGCGGGGCGGTAGCTCGTTGTTGCGCCGCTTCGCATCCCTTAGGAAGGGAGCCCGATCAGAATCGGCCATCTCCTTCCACCTTTGTCCTATTAGCTCGACAAATCCTTTGTGCCAAGCGTCCCGGTCCGCCTTGGTGGTACGCTCAGGCAGGGGATTTGCCTGTTTCAACCTGACCATTTCCTTGGAGCGAAAAAGGTTGAACCCGGTCGTCCGTCCTTTGGCCCGAGGCTTCCGCTTCCGCTCGGACCGAGGGACCGGGCTGGCTCTATCGGTTCTGGCCTCCGCCCTCACCCTTTCGTGGTACGCAGACCGCTTTCTCTCCGACAGCTCCTTCCACTCTTCGATCGCCTTCTCGGGGCATTCCATTAAAGAGACCTTCCGTTCGGCGGCGCTCGCGTCAGGGTTGGACTTCTTCCACCGCTGGGCGCGATCGGCCAGGAACAAGTTGAAGCCGGTGGCAACGCCGCTCTTCTTGTCCACCCTGTATTCGTTCACCATCTGCGCCATCTCAATGAACGCGGACTTGTCTTCCTCTGCCATATTATCCTTCCACTCTTCGCCTACGCGCTTGTTCCAGGATGATTTCCCGCCGTCGCCGGAGCCTTCGGCGAGGACGCCGGCTTCGCTGAAGAAAAAGCGGAACACGTTGTAGCCGGTGGTCCTCCCCGTCTTCGGCCTCGGCCCTTCGGCCGTCCGGACGGACGCGTTCTCGACCTCGTTCTCCTCGACGCCGTCCGCCGCCTCCGCCATCCTCCGGTAGGCCTCCTCCCTGAACTCCGGCATGCCGTTCCACATCTCGCTGATGGATTTGATGTACGATTCTTTCTCGTCTGAGTCCACCCTGGGTTGTCGGGATCGAAACGCATCGAACGCGGACTTGATGCCCTCGAGCAAAGAACCTTTCTTCGACCCGACGCGCGACTCGTCGAGGACATCGTCTCCTACTGCACGATCGGGTTTGAACGAGGACCCCTTGTCTGTCGAGCTTACATCTCCACTGCCGCCCAACTGATTTCCGGGCGTCAGTGTTGTCGCGTGTGATTTTTTATGAACCCTCACATCGTTGTCCCGATCTCTCCGCTCGTAGCCTAATCGTTCCTCTTCGGAGAGCCCCTTCCACTTCTTGAGCGCGAGCTGAAAGTGCTCGTTCGGGTCCGCGGCGCCAGCTGCCGATCGTTTGAGATCGGCGATGTACTCGCGGCAGAACGCTCTGAACCCCCCTCTGCCGACCTCAGACCCGATCCCTCGGCTCCTGTCTCCTTCTGCGCCCTCAGTGTCTGCAACATCACCTTCCGCGCCCTCGGCGCCCGCATCGCTGGCGCGCCGCAGCTCCTCCCGGTTCCTCCTATCGACCTCCCCCCAGAATCCCCTCACCCCCTCCCTGTTCTTCCCGTTGACCTCCTCGCAAAACGCATGCGCCTCGAACCTAGCCTGTCGCCGGACGTCCTTCGCCGCCTTCGTTTTCGACGAAGACTTCCCCCGGAGGCCCCTCCGGTCCAGCTCGTGCCGATGTCCCCACGGACGGGGACGCTGAGGCACGTACTCGTCGGTCAGGAACGGACTCTTGGCCGTCGAGGGACGGGGAGGACGTCCGCCCTTCCGCCGCCCCCGGAACCAATCCTTCATCGGGTGCTCGTTGAGGTACGTCGCCATGGAGATCTGCCGCGGCGCGAGGACGGAGGGACGGTCCGACGGGTCGAGGTAGGACGGGGCGTGGCGGTACAACAGCGTCGGCGCGCCGAGCATCTCGTACCGCACCCGCTCGGGGGGCGTCGCGCGGGGTTCGACGGGCGCGTCGTCGGCGTCCGAATCCGAGGCGGCGGGATCGGACGAGCGCGCGGCCTCGTCGGGACGGGCGCGCTCGATCGCGGCGCCGGCGCCGCCGGCGCGAACGGCCACGTCGATGGACGAGGGCGGCCGCGGCTCGTCGTCGCCGTCGCCGTCCGCCTCGCGATCGCCGCTCGAGTTCGAGCCGTCGTCGCCGGACCGATCGGGGTCCCATCCCGCGGACGCGTCCGACGCGTCGTCCGAGCCCGTCGTCCGTCGCTTCCTCGGCCGCGGCGTCGCCGCCGGTGCCGCGTCGCGCCGTCCATCGCGGTCGTCGGGGTCGTCCCCGGCCCCGGCGTCGGGCTTCCGCTTCCGACCGACCGACGACGTCGACGATCGCTCCGGCGAGCCGCCGCGGGACGTCGCCGACAGCAAAATAGACGACGACGAGGAGGAGGACGAGGAGGAGGACGACGGGGAATGGCTGCGATCGTCGTGGTCGGATGCCATTACCATTATTTTTCCGCCATGATGTCCATCATCGTCGTTGCCGTTGCAGGTCGTTGCCGTCCGTCTAGTCTGATGCCGTTGACTTGAAGGCGGAGTTTATTTGGAGGGCGTTTTATTGAGCCCCCTAAAATACTCGGAATATCCGAGGGTACGATACTTATCTTGTGGGCATACGCTTGAAGGTTTTTGAGCCCTCTAAATAAACGGGTTATGATCTCTCAAACACGTTTTAGCCCCCTTTTATTGGTTATCGCAGATACGAGGCAGAGGCAAAGGTCGGAGGCCGCGTGCCCGCGACGCGATCGAGAACGTCGACCATGGCCTCCCTCCCGGCAGCCCGGCTGCTCCCCCGCTGCGTCGCGCTCGCCGCGGCCGCCGTCGGCACCGTCGGCGCGTGGTCCTCCTCCCCCTCCACGCGGCGGGAAGCCATCGAGCGGCTGTCCGTCGCCCCGTTCGCGACGACGGCCCTGGTCCCCCCCGCCGCCGTCGTCGCCCTCCCGGACGCGGCCGCGGCCGAGCCGACGACGACGCCCGTCTCGGCGGCGTGGATCGCCGTGGACGGGTTGAACAGCCTCGAGTCGGAGAAGAAGTTCGTGTCGTTCGACAAGTCGGCGTATCAGGCCATGGTGAACGATCAGGTGAGGCGAGGTGCCGTCTCGTCGCGAAATGCAAATCGCTGAGGCCGAGGCTGAGGCACGCAAAGCCAAAGCAGACAACATGCAACTCCCGACAGGAGGTTGATACCAGAAGGGCTATGAATCTTTCCAGTGAATGCACTAAGCACGGAATGACACCTGGCTTTGTGGGATCCTCTTGGTTGGTTGTTAGGTTTTGCATCAACACCAACAACTGACACATCATATGATTGCTCTTGCCATGTGCCCCAGTCTCGGACACCCCTATTTGAACAAGCCATAATCAATCGCCTGAAATCGGCAGAGGGTGGGCCGGAAAGCCAGATTGTCTTGGATTTGGGCACCGGGCCGTTCGCCCTGTTCGCGGTGATAGCGGCAAAGAACGGGGCCGGGAAGGTCTACGCCATAGAGGCGTCGAAAGAAGCAGCGGCCTCGGCGAGGGACACGATCAAGAAGATGGGCTACGACGATAGAATCACCGTCCTGGAAGGATTCTCCACGGACGTGTCGCTCCCGGACGGAGAGAAGGCGGACTTCGCCGTGGCCGAGGTCGTGGGGAGCGTCACGTCGGAGGAGGGGGCGTACGCGACGATCCTCGACGCGCACGAGCGCCTGCTCAAAAACCCCGGGAATCCATCGTCCTGGATCCCCAGTCGGATACAGACATACGCCGCGCCCGCGTCGTACTCGCTGCACAACCTCTTCCGTCCCCCTGCGTTCGACTGGACGAAATTGGACGGCGAGCCGGTCAGATTCAACTGTCGTGACGAAGGGCTGCAGCTATTGTCAGACCCCGTGCTGGTTGAGGACATTTCTTTCGCGGACATCAAGAAGGGGGCCACAAAGAAACAGTCCGCGACGTTCGTCGTGGAGGGGGCCAGGGTGGACGCCAACGTCCAGAAGTTCATCGAGGAGTTCAATCGGGGACGACTCCCGAAGGAGGAGGCGGATCGACTCGCGGTCGAGACGGCGAACAGCGTGTCGGGGATCGCGCTCTGGCCTCGACTGCTGTTGGACGATGCCGTGCAGGTGAACTCGCGGCATTACCCGGACGGCGGCCACCAGAAGTCGCATTGGCAGACGGTGCTGCCGATCATGGCCCCGGAGCCAGTGGCGGTGAAGGGAGGGGACCGGATCGCGGTCGACTTCGACTTCGATGTCCCGTCGGACGTCACGCGGCCGGCGTCGTACAAAATAAGCGGGAGTGTCATGAGCGCATGAGTGCATATGAAATGCATTTGAATTGGTACAGGCAAAAGCACCAACTCATAAGTTGTTGGAATTTGCCTATAACGGTCAGTACGAATTAGGGGCTCACAGCAATCAATTTTTTCTTTAGGTGTGGAGATAAGTTCTGAGAGTTGCCAACATTTGTTGAAGCGCGGCAGATTGTTGGCACAAGGGAAAAGTGGAATTGCAACAAAACAGATATTCCCCCAAATATACAGTTGTGAAGGAGGCTCTCGTGGCATCAATGTCCCTGTGTCCATGTAGGTACATGTTGTCAAAATGTGGTGAAGTTCAATAGAATTCAGCCAGATTGGCGAGTGTGCTGCTGCTCTACCCACACAGCGAGTCGCTCATCATTAACGCCCACTGAAGATGAGGATGTGGGTTTGCTCTCCTCCTCAGGTTCCCTCCTCCTTTCCCTCATCACCTCTCGCTGGAAATTTCTCTCGTCGACCGTACCTACGCCAATGCCACCAGCTGGGTCTCTAACCCACGCGTACCCGAGCGAGTTCAGAATGATGCCTCCTATCACGAACGACCACGCCAGCACCGTGACGGCCTGCGAGATCCTTTGGGGCAGGAGCATAGCGTTCTTTCTGTTCATCGAGGAGTCAAATTCCATCTTACTGAGCTCGGGGTCGGCTTGGAGCTCCGCCCAGGTGTAGGCGTCCCTGCCGTCATCTTCTACCGCGTCTGCATCGTCTGCTCCCTTTTCATTGTCGTCAGCTGCGTTCTCGCCGCCGTCGTCGTCGCCCCCAGTGAGATACCGCCGCTGCAATCGATGAGAGGCGCGCGTGGTGTCTGCGCCGCGACACGTCGCCACCCAAAGGTTACGAGTGCGGGAGAAGGGTCGAAAGCCAAACCCAGCGCAGCATGGAAGGATCGCTGCGAGGAGAAGCAAGACTCCCAGCGGCCATGCAGCTGCGATTTTCGCCATGGTCGAGGACGACTGGCACCGACGCTGTGGACCCGCCTCCACGGACGATGCGTCACCCTCAGCCGGGATAGCTTTGTTGCACCGACGGGCAACGGCTTCGCAGACGTCGTTGGAAATGAATCCGTTCGCCATTTTTGTCAAGACCGGTCGGCGGGGAATCGGGCGAGAATGCGTCGCTCGTGCAACAAGTTTGGCCAGCGAAGATCGGAATAAGGCGCCAAAAGCAGATATCCCCAATTTTGTTCGGGATCATTTATTTGTTTCTTTTTATGATAATAATACTAAGGAATTAATATTACAAACACATGCTACATTGCTACAGGATTTTTTGGATCACAGTCACACTGATTTTGTTACTATTCCTGTTATCTACAGAGATTCTTTGATTTTCTAAATACATTGGAATAGTATTATCAAATAATTTGAATCAACAAATATTGGCATACTGTCACGGGGATATTGATTAAAATGGGACCGGCTCAGACCGACTTCGCACACCCGCCCCCGCCCGCAAAGTCCAAACTGTTCGCCGATAATCCTCTCCGTCGGACCCGCGTCGGATGATAGGCGGCATCGGAGAAGCGAGACGTGCCAAAAACGGCGTGGAGCCTTCAAATCGAAGTGCCATTTTCCATCAACCACCCCGAGATAGAACCGTCGACGAGCACCTCTTGGGTCGCCAACTTGACGGTTGACTACATCCCCACAAGAAGTTCATTTATCAACATCTTTCACGCAAACATGCCTTCTCCACCGTGCAACCGTGCGTTTGAAATCACGAACGAATCCAACGATGGAATGGCTCTGTTGGGCGACGCTGTTGGTTGCGGTGGAGTGGATCCGGTGGCCGTGCCTGAGGATTTGGCGCCAGCCGAGGTAGATCCTCCCGAGGATGCTTCGAATGATGCCGATACGCCTGCCACCAACATGGCGACGTCAAAATCATGCTTCGGCAGTGACGTCGCCGCCGATCTCACAAATGCAAAAAGCAAGGTCCTTCCTTTTGATTACGAGATCCATACGATTGACGGTGCGGACCTCATGTCCGCCCTGGAGGAGTTTGAGATTGCTCTATTGGATGCAGTCGCGACTGATTACAACCTGACAAACTGTGAAATCAGTACCAGCGCGTTGCCAGTAAGGCGAAGTTTGAGGAGTGACTATCACATGGCACTTGATTCATCTGTCGTTGGTGTAGGTTCGTATCCTCTCGACGTACTCGACGAAGCCATCGGTAAGTTTCGACATAAACAATTTTGCATCTGTTTGGGATTTGGTACAAATCACATTCTCACTGCCCGTATGCCGTCAGACGATTGCACTTCAAGGATGAGAGTGAGCATAACATCTACAGGATCGTCTACATGTACCCCAATCAATGGATACATGACTGCGTGGGAAACTCAAACAAGCAATCGACGCCTCTTCGAAAGCGACATTTATTCTTTGATCGAGAACTTCAGCCAAAACTATACATCTGATGAAGTCCTTGCTATCAGCTATGTCGGCAATCGTGCCGCAAGCATGCCCTTCATCGATAAAGCAGTCGTGAACGATGGTTATCACGATGACCTCGCTCCAGCTTCTAGCAAGTTGACCCCTGGGGCGGTTGCAGGGATTGTTATTGCTTCTATCGTCGGCATGCTTGCTCTTGCTGTTGTCTTGTTAAAGGTCGTGAAGAGACGCAGGGAGAGACAGAATGCTAATAAGGACAATGCCAAAGCTGGTGGAGGCAATACTCTTTACGCTAATGACGATGAAGAAGAAATGAAGGAAGTCAAGGACGATAGCAGCCTATCTGTAGAAACAGAAGAGTATACAAAGGAAGAAGCGGGCCTGACCCCTTGTGCTACCTTTGAATCCGAGGATCCATCTGACAATCCCGGTTTTGAAGTCAAGCTTTGATCAATCACTTTCAAGCTGGATATCGCTATTGCATATATCTATGGAATTAGAAACATGTCGATGACATTTTGGCATATCGAATATTGTTTGTATTGTAGCGCCTAGGTAACAAAGTCCATTTCCCCTAAGTATTATATCAGAGATGACAGGGATTTGTCGTATTTCTAGTGTCCTGAATTATTGTGCCCAGTGCTCAGCCTCTTGTATCCTATGTTTACATCATCACTGACGTGACTTGACCTTCACTTACTCAACGCATTGGATATGTTTCACAAACCTACTTTCCATTTGCTTTACGCAAAGATCTGTGTGTGAAATATTTATTCTACAATACTCTTCAGATCATCTTTGCCTTTTTAGCTGGAAAGTTGATATGTGCTGTAATCTGGAAACGTTTCCCCATTTTGAAATGTGGGTCACATCTTTAGAAAAAAATCTTTGCAGATATAAAGAGTTTGTTGTGCGGAAAACGCATCTTACTGGCCTTTTTCGTTATGTTTCGAACTGGGTTGTGCATTAGCCCGGGCAACTCACATGCAGTATAAAGTTGTTATCTACAAACTGCGGTATAGTTGCCGAGTGGCATTGTCGCCTGTTGAGCACATGATCATTGAGAACATCTCTTGTTACTAGAGCTTCTACATATGAACTAGTCTTTAGCCGAGGTCAAGAAGGACAAAGCTAGAAAATATTCATAAATGGTGAAGTGATAGTAAGGGGAGCTGGGCATGTTATCGTCTGGTTATATGTTCATAGTCACATGTCAGAAGTGGCGGAGAGATTGGTAGGTAACTACTACAGACAAGTTGTTTCATATTGCCATGATTAGCTTAGACAGAAAAAATCTGGGAGTGCAATATCTACATGCTGCAAGAACCGGGGTTTTGGCGATTTTGGCGGCAAGAATATATTTTGGCGAAAA
>JALLPA010001171.1:0-12323 GCA_036939895.1 Thalassiosira exigua
CTCTTACGTACGTAGCCGATACGTAAAGTGGGTCGAGAACCATGGTTTCCGCCGCTCCCCTAGCCTAGGGATGGAGGGACCACTCCCCCACAAGTAAGAGCCCCAGATAATCTCAGTTTAATCATTTAAACACCACTGGTGAAAGAACCACTGAATTAGGCGCCCGGTCGCCGGAGAACGCCCTGCCGCGGCCCCGACCGTAGCCGCCACCATCGGTTCCACCACCTCGCCGACGCCGCCATCGACGGCAGCGGAAGCGACCATGTCCAAGCCAGGCGACAAGGAGGCGGGCAAGCCGCCTCCAGCAAATCAGAATCAAGGGGGGAGGCTCCCTATGCAACCTTTCCAGCTGGGAATGTCGTATCAGCTCCCCCCCCAATATCAGGGGATGGGCTACCACCCTCCCCCTCCCCCGGCCGCCCAAGCAGCAGCGCAAGGCGGCCAACAAAACGGACAACCAACCAACTTCCCAGCGCAAGCCCTCTACCCCTTCGCCCCCCCGGGAATGCCCGGCCTCGGCGGGGGGAGTTTGCAAATGGGAGGCTTCCAAATCCCCCGACAACAGCCGCGGTTCGATCCACAGCTGATGTATCATCGGCTATCGCCACTCGACGCCCAGGCCCAGGCGATGGCGAGCCGACCAACGTACCATGCAACTGGGACTAGGAGGAGCAGCGTATGGGATTTATCCCCAGCCCCTCAACGTCCAACAATACGCCTCGCTCCAACCGGGATACGGGATGGCCCAAATCCAAGGGACGGGGGGGGATCCAATGGTTACTCCTGAAAAGGAGCCGAGAGGAGCCGCGCCGGCGGCCAAATCAGCATCACAGATGCCGAAAATAGAGGAGAATAAGGAAGAGGGTAAACCGAAGGGAGAGACGATGGAAACGGAGATATCGACGTCCATCGACGATCATACCAACGGAGGACCAGAGCCGGGGGAGAAGCAACGAGCGTCTGAGGACGCAATCGACATAGCGACGATCCCACCATCATTGAAGGCGACTGCCAAAAAGCTGCGAAAGAAACCATTCAAGAAGGTCACATGGACCGACTTCGAGAGAGTGGGGAGCCGAGCCCCTCATGGGCTCAACCTCCTCATCAGCCTAGCGTCGAAGTACACAATGGAGCGCCATTCAATCACGCAGGATGAGGCAACACTGAAGCGAATAGCTGCAAGCGCGCAGTACATGTCGACGGTATCGTTGGTCAAATGTGTAACCAACGCAGCAAGATCCAAAGAGCTGTACAGATCGGTGCAGAACGACGGAGCAGCGAAGCGCCCAGAAGCCACAGCCATGTGCCCAGCGACCTGCCCAACGCTGTACACGTTTTGGAAACATATCCAGAACCTGGGGAACCCATCGAGGATGGACACAGATCAGCAGCTCACAGTGTTACGATTCTACATATCGCGCTTCTACCCAGGCCAGGCCACACGGATATTAGCCAACATTAAGGACACGGACAAACTCTCTGAGTTCATCCGCGAGGAGGGAGCGCTCCACTGGCATCTCGATCGCAATCTCCCATCTACCTTTGAACCCCCCCTTCTCTATATTCTACAAGAGGAGGAAATGGACAAAGCAGGGACTGGTGAAAGAGAGAAGAAGGAGACTCCATCCGAAAGCCAGGGACAACCAAAATCGACGGACGAGGAAATAGTGATGAGAATGCTGAATTTGCCAGCCACGCTGGATATCGAAGACTCCACCCCCGAGACGACCAATTTCTTTGGGAAGGAGGAGAGCAACAAAGACAGCATCTTCAACATTATACTCTACGGAATGTTTTCAGTCGACGGGAAGCAAATCAAATCGCCATTCCTCGACATCAGGCAACAGCAAACGATCGAAGCACTCAATCTGGAGCTGGTGGGAACCAATCGGAGAGCCATGAAAGCAGTCCTCCTCCAGGTACAGCGAGCGATGGCCGACTGGATCTCCCCAGCGGCAGCGAAGCAGATCACAGTGCAGTTCGGCTCCAAAATGGACAATCCCAAGAAGGGCACAGCCAAGAAGGAACGCGACCTCCTCTCTAGGATGGGAACGTCCAGGGCCAGATTCGAAAGGATGAAGGAGGCGGACCAAAAGGCGTTCGTACTTGCTAACCTCCAAAAGGCCACCAGGGGGACGATGCAGGCATCGACACTCCAATCAGCACTGGTCAAGCTCCAGGCCATGTCGCCCCAGGAGGTAGCCAAGGCAGTATTGGACAATTCAATGGCGGACATAATGGCGGCAGCGAAAGGCGAATCCAAGAAATTCCAATGGGGAATGGACCAACACGGCTCAAACGTCGAGTACGATCACAGGCTTCGCATAACGCCGCAGTCCAACAGGCCACAGGGTTGGGACACGCCAGCCTCGGAGATCCTGGAGGGCTACCTGAATGCAGTCGAACAGGCAATGTTTATCTGCTGCCACTCACTTCGACTCCTCAAATCTCCTGCCCGCAGCGACAGAGATGAGATCGACTACAAAACGAACCAGGAGAACCCAAAGGCGGACGTCCTTGACCACTACGTAGAAGATCTAGTGCAGGAGCCGACCACGCGAAAGGCCCAACAATTCGAAATATATGTCATCTCGTCATATGCGGAGCTGGGGAAGCACGCCCGAACCAACAGACTGGCAGGCAAAGTGGCATCAGATCTGCAAGGCACGCTGAACAGCTTGAACATCAATGTCTACCAGGCTGAGCGGAAAGAAGTAGGAAAGGTCCCGTGCGTAGCATTTGGGGGGAGCTCCCACGGCGACAATGACGGGGTCATCAAGAAGGAGTACATGGGACGACTGGGAGACTCCTCCTCCCTCCCAAACTCGCAGGAATGGAGAATCGGATGGCATACCATCTACAGCAAATCGAGGAAACATAAGGTGGCCGCCAAATGCGTCATGGCAGAGGCCCGACACCATCCAACATTGAGAAAGGCATTCTCTCAAGCAGCAAAAGCAGGTCTCCTCACCGCTCCAGTCACGGCAGACTTCGAAGTTCAGTCGACGGAAAACGAGTCAGACCAAAAGGATAGCGATCTCATCAACTTTATGAAACGCCAGGCGGCAACTTCACTCGAGCGCACCCAGGTGGAACTGACGGGCCTGGAACGCGTGGACATCTTCACCCACGTCCCAGACATGGCCCTACTCAGCGGCTTCGACGAGGAGGAGAGGAACGCATTGACAATAGTCCAACTGCTCCGAATGGGAAGGATCGAGTACGAGGGCGAGTTAATCGACTCGCCGGTCACCAAGGTCACCGAGACCAGCTCCCGTGCAAGATATGCCCTCTTCGCACAAAAGCAACACGCGAGGAAGCTTATCGCCTTCGCGAATCATATCATGGCCATCATGCCATCATGGGTGAGTGGGTCAGGTGACAAGAACTTGGGCTGCGACATGTCAACAGCAAAACAACTGGTGGAGCAAGAGGAGAAGAAAGAGGAAGAGGCTAAGGAGCAGGAGGAGGCAAGGGCGGCCAAACCTGAGGAACCAAGAGATGAGGAACCGGAGACCTCAGAGGGTGGGCAGCCGGCGAACCCCAACGTCGGCCCAACGCCCCAGGAGCCCTCAGATCCAGCTGGCCAGCACAGGGAAGACTTGCCATCGTCTACCTCCTACGGCCAACATCAAATGACCTATGGATATGGGTCAGGCCAGCCCATGGGCTACTCTCCCTACGCCAACTCGGCAACTATGGAAGAGATCCTCCAGCACATGAGATGGCAAAGCGAGACAATGATGAATCAATCCAACAAATTGGAGGAGCTCCAGCAACGCGTCGAGGAACTAGCCACCAAGCAACCTGATCAAACCCCTCCGGACATCAAAGCGGTCCAGGCCACGGTGGAGTCCACGATCACAACAGCGACTACCAGCTGGAGGGAAGAGCGAGACATCATGTGGACGGAATACTGCGACCTCCTGGAAGAGCTAGACATGCACGCGAGGTTGGAGGTCCAGGAGGTCCGAGTCCAGCATGATGTCATCTACAGGGAGATGGTGGGGAAGCTCGCTGAGCTAGCAAGCCACTACAACGGCACCCTCACCAGTTACGGCAAGGCAGTCGACACATGCTCGAATGAACTCATGTTCTGCCGAATAATGTCCGAGCAGGTGAGCAATGCACTCACCATCATAGTGGACCACCTTTCCGTGGACAGCGATGAATTCGATCGGGCAGCCTTGCATAGAACCTTCACCGATCACGAAGAGAAATGGCTTCGAATCAAGAAGGGCCTCCTGCGAAGACTGGATGAGGGCCGCCTCCTAGCGATGTCGGAGCTTCAAGCCTCGGACGAGGAAGGACAGGAAGGACAGGATGGACAAGAGCGAGAGGCGAGCAGCCTCCAGCAGGACGCCACGGAGACGGTGGGTCAGGCGAAGGAAGAGGCTCGCCCCTCCCCACCTCCATCGAGCTCAGCGGAGGAGGGAGAGAAGGAGCAAGCCACGGGAGAAAGAGTAGGGAAGGAGGTAGCCCTGCCACTGGGCATGTCTCCATCATCAAAAGCAATAGTCAACAACATCGACAGGCTCACATTGGAAACGGCCCAAGAGCTGGGGAAGGAACTGTCGGCCGGAGAGGAACAAGAGCAGATCAGCAAGGATAAAGAGGGAACAGAGGATGAGCCACCTCCCCTGACGGACAAGGATCCAATCGTGATCCTCTGCCAAAAGTGTAACCAGGAAACAGAGCACCCCACTGAATGCGAGCAATGCTTGAAGCAATACCATGAGAGGTGTCTCACATTCCTTGATCACTATCTGGCCTGGTTCTGCGACGACTGCCTGAAGGAGCATGACCCGCGAACACAGGAGGAGGAATCGGACGAAGACTCTGAAGACAGTGAATCAGACCACCGCCAACCAGAGCTCGAGCCAACAGCATCAGCAGACGGTCCACCAGAAGATGGGGAGCCAGAGGAACCGACTGACGTCCAACCCACCAGCGACGTGACCGAGCCAGAGGGCGAGTCGAAGGAGACGGGGGAACCCGAAGGAAAGGAGGATCCACTTCCACTGGATGATTCCACGGAGCCCAAGGAATCAGAGACAGCGACACGGACTCCCTCCAAGGCAAAGAGGATCACAGAACTCTTCCCACCAAAGAACCGAAAACCACTCCGCCCACAACGCCCTACGTCACCTAAGCCCCCCCCCACCAAACCCTACAAAACTCGCAGTAAGGCCGCTGCTGGAAAGGCCTCCCTACCAGAATAACGGGGACGCCGGTCTGCCGGCATAGCGAACTAAACAAATCAACCAAATGGGGGCAAAGGTGAAACCGTTACGGCGGCGGGATAAGGTTCGATGGCGTCAGATGTCGCTGTTTGATTTGGAGCCAGCAGAGGCACCATGTCGATACAACAACATCGAACCATCGGGGGACAGTATAGTCCCAAGGGAAGCAGATGATGGACTGGTACGGGGGGTATACCAGAACGTCCGGGGCTTATCGTCATGGGGCCTCGAGACATCGGAGGAAATAGAAACAATGGCAGATTATGGGATAGATCTCATGGGCTTATCGGAAACGAAACGACCATGGACATCACAAAATAAATGGGAATTTAACTGGATGATGAAGTCCCGCTTCGGGCAGCACTGGACTGAATTCTCCTCAGCAGCTTCGCACTACGATCAGAAATATCAACCGGGTGGGAACGCCCTCACGATAGTGGGCAAGCTGGTAGGCCGACGCAAAGACAGCGGAGCGGACGAGCAGGGCCGCTTCTGCTGGTACACACTCCGAGGCAAGAGAGACGAAGGCATATGCTTCATTTCTGCTTACAGGGTGTGCCAATCGAGCCCAGGCCAGGCAGGGTCAACATCGGCGTATATGCAGCAGTACTCGCACCTCCGACGGTCAGGTGTATCGAAACCAAACCCAAGAAAGCAGATCTTGCAAGACCTGCTAGGGCTAATCCAGGAGAAGAGGGCAGAGGGCTTCCGCCCGGTGTTGATGCTGGACGCGAACGGCGACTACCAAGCAGAGAAAGACCCCGATGTCGAGCTCGGGCAATTCCTAGTGGACGCCAACCTCATCGACCCCTACAAGGAGAAGTTTGGAGGCTCGACCAGGACATATCTCTACGGCTCCAAACGGCTGGATTACATTTTCATCGACCCCGCGCTGGCGGGAGCAGTGAAACGGATCGGTTACATGGGAATCCATGAAGGCCCGTACTCCGACCATGTCATGGCATACATCGACTTCGTAGAGGAGCTGCTCTTCAAAGGTCTCATCCATAGACCGGTATCGGTACACTCCCGAGAATTCCTCTTTGCACAATCAGACAAGGTGAAAGACTTCCTCGAGACACTCATCCCGGAACTCCATTCTCACAAGGTCAGGGCAAAGGCAGGAGAGCTCATCACGATATTTGCGAGTGATGGCCTCACAGGAGCGAACGAATCGAGATATCACAAGGTTGCATCTGAACTCCACAGAATCATCATGGCCGCAGTCGCCAAGGTGGGGAAGAAGAAGTATGGATACATGAGGTCCCCGGACCTCGGCCTCCAGGGGAAGATAGTAACAACCCTCAAGCAGTTCCTCGACTGCAAGGAAAGGCGCTGCCCACCGACGGACGCCCTCTACTCGAAGGCGGAACAGATGGGCATGGACATCGAGCATATAGAAGCGACGCCTGTCAAGGACCTCCGCCGAGAGGTATGCCGCCAGCGAAAGGAGCTCTGGGAAATCCAAAAGCAGGCGGAAGACAAGCGCTACCAATGGCTCGAGGAGGTGGCCAAGGACCGGGCACGGGCGGAGGGAGATCCCGACTGGGAGAAGAAACTCAAGGACATGGGGCGAGTCGCTAAAGAGCGAGCGATGCACCGGAAGGTGACGGCCATCACCAAGGGCCGCAAGGGAGTGCTAGACCGGGTCCAAGTACCGACCCATGACTGGTATTACTCCGCCCATTGGAGCGAAATACTCCACTACGACCGCGGCAGCTTCGAAGCGTACCCTTCAGCGGGGGACGGCACGTTTTTCAGGCACCACACACTGAAGGTGATCCCAAAAGACGCCGAATGCATCGAGGTGACGACGGACGGAGCGACGGGCCGATGGAGGATAGCGCGGAGACTTCCACCACCTAACATCCTCTGGAGAGATGTAACGTCCCAGGCCGAGATGGAGAGCCTCATCTTGGAGAGGAACAAGCCGAGAAGTCGAGAAGCGTCCTCGAAGGCACCTTCACAACCGAACAGGAGGTATCACCGGCCCTCGCAGCATGGATCAAAGCTCTATACCAGACGGACAAGGAGAGAGCCGTGCCACCTGTCCTTGGAGGGGTCTCCACGGAAACTTGGCAACAGCTCTTTCGAAAGTCCAACGAGAGCACATCGTCAGAACCGAACGGAATGAACTACACAGTTCTCAAGGCGTTGGCAATGAGCCGATATGTCTCGGAGATCATGGCGATAATGGCAAGCCTCCCTTTCATATATGGCTTTGTGAACAAGAGATGGCTGACGGAAACGGACTTCGTCATCGAGAAGAAACCGGGGGACTGCCGAATGCACAGGCTCCGAATCATCGGCAAACTCGATGCGGAATGGAACACCCTCCTCAAGCACTACAGCGGAGAGGCGATGAAAAACTTCGAGGCCGGGGACCCCAGCGATGAGCAATGGGGCTTCCGCAAAGATAGAACGGCGATAGACGCTGCCATGATCAAGCTCCTCACGTATGAGGTGAGCCGAATGGCAGTACTAGTCATCGGCGACACACAGTACGATAACTCGCAGTGTTTCGACCGGATCTGGCCGGAGAACTCGAACATCGGCCTCCAACGAATGAATGTCCAGGAGGAACTGGCAATATCTCGGGCCAGAGCGATAGAGCTGATGGTCCGACGTTTCCAGACCGCGCTGGGAATCTCGGACGGCTACTACAAGCAGGAACCGGGGGAACCAAGGATTGGAGGGGAGATCCAAGGGAAAGGAGATGTCCCCCCATGCTACGTCATCTTGGGAGACACCATTCTCAAAGCGCACCAACAGATGGTGAAGGGCCTCTCCATCCCAAGCCCAACCGGTCGGCGACGAATGGAAAGGCACAACGTCTCCTACGCTGACGACAACAATGGCCACGTCTCAGCGGACCTGAACGCGCTCGAGCCGGTGATGGAAGTGGCACACATGCTGCAAGAGAGCGCGCAGGCATGGAACGACTTGACGGCCCTATCCGGAGGACTGATCGCACTACACAAGTGCAGCTGGAATCTTATGTCTTACGAGTTCAAGGACGGCCAACCGCAATTGGTAGAAGAGATCGACCACAAGCTGGAAATTGAAGACGGGAAAGGGGCGACGGCGGAGATCGAGTACAAGCGCCCCAGCGAACCCAACGAGGGCCTGGGAGTCCTACTCTGCCCGAACGGAAGCCAAGACCCCCAGTTCAAGGACATCCATTCCAAATCGAAGAAGGTATGCTCGGCGTCGGCAAGCTCCTTCATGACGGAGGTAGAAGCTCACCACGCGATGAAAGGCCGACTTGCCCCCAAGATCTCGTACCCGCTGACAATTAGCAGCCTCGACAAGAAGCAGTGCAAGACGCTGAATACCCTCCACCGCAAGACCTTCCTCCCTATGATGAAGCTCAACCGGAACACCCCGAACGCGGTGATCTTCGGCCCCATCGAAATGGGGGGAATGGAATTGCCAGAGGCAGAGGCTCTCCAATCGCAAGCGGGTATTCCGTACATAATAAGGAGCCTCCGCCATGACAAAACGGTGGCGAACGACTTCCTCACGGCGCTGGATTGGGTCCAGCTCCGATCAGGTCTAGTTCGCCCAATCCTGGAGGACGTGAAGGTGCGCCTGGACTACGTGGGGCGAAGTCACATGGTCTTCATACGCAACATCCTTCGGGAAATCGACGCGAGCCTCTGGATCGAGAAGGCGTGGACGCCCAGCCTCCAAAGGGCAGGTGACGAATCGCTGATGGAGAGATTCGCCACACACTCGCGGGCCACGAAAGAACAACTGGAGAAACTCAACGCCGTCCGCCTCTACATGCGGGTGGTCACGGTCGCGGACCTGGCCGACCCGACTGGTCGCTTCATACCAGACGGGATGCTAATTGGGGACTGGCAAGCGGGCTCGGACCTCCATTGGCCAACGCAGGAGCTCCCCCCGAAACGCCACTGGGCGTTATTTCGAAAGTACCTCAGGGAGACATTTTGCAAAGGGGCGTCGGCACACCAGCCCGTGCGATACGGAATGGCGCTCACAACCCCACTGGGGGAGTGGCTGCCAGTCCCACGGAACACCTGGTTTCAATGCTACAGGTCGCAAACAGACCTGTATTGGCAGGATGATGAGGGCTCCCTGCACCGGATGAAACGGACGAAGGCCCATGCATTCTACCGGACAGTTGAGCAAGTGGACGAACTACCAACTGACTCACACCCCATCCAATTCAGGCAGTTTTCAGAGACAATATGGACCCGCGCCGGATACAAAATGAGTGAGACCAGATCCTCTGAACCCCCGGCCGGCCACATTGTGTCATCAACGATCTTCGACCCCGCCAGCGAACGGGTTGAGATCAGCAGCGACGGGTCGTGCCACCTCCACCGACAAATTGCTGGGGCAGCATGGATAATCGAATCAGGTGAGGCAAAAGAAGAAGCGTGTATTTCTGCTGCACGATCAGACGACGTCGTGCACGGGATTCCGATCGGAAACGGAGGGCCTCTTCCGTTCCCTTCATCACCTTCATCACCTCAAAGTCCACCCTCGAGAAGTCGTACAATGGTGCGACAACGAATACGCGGTGGAATCGAGCAACTGCCCGCCGAAGACCCCGCGCGAGGTCATGGCCTCCGAGGCGGACATAATCATGGCGATCCATGATCTCAAGTCACGCCTCCCGTTCCCGGTGGTCGGGCGCCATGTCTACGGGCACCAGGATACTCGAGGCCAGCGGAAACGGGCCAAACCCAAGGTCAAACGCCGACGTATACATCTCGAGGACGAGAGGGAACAGGACCTACTGACGAGCGAGTCGGAGGACACCTCCTCGGCCTCAGAGAGCAGCTCGGCAACAGAGACCCAAGGTCCACGAAACCCCTACGACAAGCCGCGGAAACCGCTTCCAAAGGAGGTACGTAACAATATCCGCTGCGATGAGATGGCATCAGAGACTACGGCGATTGCGGTAGAGGGAGGGATTGATTCCATACCGACGATGCCTCCGACCCTATCTCCCCCGTATCGAGGATCCCGAGCGATGCTCAAGATCGCAGGGAGATGGGTCACTTCCAGGTACAGGAAGCACATCTACAACGCACACCGTCGAGGACCGATGGTGGCGTACATGAAAGGACAATATGGATGGACGGACAACGACATCAGTTCCATACACTGGGACTCGATTGGACGAGTCCGCTCCAGAATGAGCGTCAAGTGGACTCGCCAGACGAGCAAGATCATGCATGGGTGGCTACCGACCATGCACATGCGCCACCATATCACGGAAATCAATCAATGCCCAGGCTGCAACTGCCAGGACGAGACAATCGATCACATGCTTCGATGCCCGAATCCTCACATGAAGAGGAAGCGCGAGGAAGTGATCGAGCAACTACGGAAAAAGGGCCTCGAGGACAAGATTCCTAAGAAGATTGTCAAGGCCGTCGTGGACATTATTACCAAGTACTTCAACGGAGAGGAGAACTACATTCTCCCACACTATGACCAAGAAATCAAGGCTGCCATATGGCAACAGGAGCACCTGGGAATGAAATTCTTCCTTCGTGGCTTCATCGCACGAGAATGGGAGGAAGCCATCGCCTCCACAGGGTCTACGAAACCACACCGCAAGCTAGACAAACTCCTTTCACTGATATGGAAAGAGGTCACAGAGCCCCTCTGGCTCCAGCGCTGCGAGTTACTTCATCAGACCCACAACAAATACAGGATGGTTGAGGATGACCGATTAGCCGAGAAGCTACTCTGGTACATCCAACACAAGAGGGACGTTCTATCGATTTTCGACCAACAGCTGGCAAATTTCGACGTCGCAACGATACACCGAATGCGACCGATCCAGCGGAGGGAATGGATAAAACACCTTGACGCGGCAAAGGCAGCCTACGACAAGGAACGGTTCTAACTAGAAAGGAATCAACCAGTCATAACAAGATACTTGGAGAGAAAGGACAAACAGGAACAGGACGCTCCTCCTCCGTCAGAGGAACAGCGCACCTGACTGCCTGATGTAGCGGCATAAATGCTCGCATGGATGCTGCACCATATTCTCAAATTTTCGCCAGCTCTGTTGAGCGCCAAACCTCGCCCATGGGGTCAGCCCCAAGGGCCGGGCATGCAATCTTAGTCACCGGGCCAGTTTCATGGCACCCTAAAGTCCGACTAGCGACCCATAAGATGTATGTAAAGATTTCAGTTATACCACCACATGCTGAGCAGCCAGGCTATTGCTACGAGGGAGTCCGTCGTTGGAGCCAACACATTGAAGGTGGTCTCGACACCCTCAAGCGGCTTATAGTTCCCATCAACAAAGGGAACTATCACTGGCTCCTGGGGGTAGTCGATATGGAGGCCCGTTGTATTGAACTCTATGACTCCAATGGCTGCGCAGCGGACAATGGGGCATACCTCCGAGAGCCCTCCTACGGTACATCTACGACGACACCCACAGCGTTGTGGGGCCTGACCTAATCGATTTTGGCACGTGGAGCAGGCTCTGGCGGTGCCAGGATATGAGTACCCACAGTCCCCGGCAAGAAAACGGCTTCGACTGCGGGGTCTTCACTGCGCTCTCGGCGGCCCTCATCTCGAAAGGCGTGCCGATGACGGGTGAAGTCTACACACAGGCGCTTGTTTCCCATGCCAACATACGAGACCGATTAGCCAATATCATTCTGGAGTCCATACCGCAGGACGCTGCCCTCATGGCATCATGGCTACAGGGCTCCGCCAACCCGAGAGGCGTGCCGACTACACTCACGGGTGGAAGACGCAAGCCGGCCAAGAGAGCGAGGACGAACAAAGCTGGCGGCCCCAAGTCCGGTGGTGGAAGGGTGACCACGACCCGGCGACAGGCACGAAAGCGCAAGAGGGTGAGATCCGACAAGCCAAAGGTGACGATTGTGGACCTCTTCGAGCGGAAACGCACGCCCGAGTCCCGCTCCATCCCGCACCCGGTCAACCAGACTGAACTGCACATCCCTCCTCCTCGGAAACGTAAGAAACAGGAATCCTGAAACCCCCTTGCGGGGCGTCCATGAAAGAACTAGTGGACCCTGCAGTACGTGTGTCGACTACACTCTTAGTATGTTTCCG
>JALLPA010001172.1:0-11638 GCA_036939895.1 Thalassiosira exigua
CCGAGCATCAACTCACGACTGAAGGTCTCAAAAGATATCCAGTTGTCCGTGGTAGTAGCGGGAGCTTTCCCGCCTTTTACACCCACCAGATCCCATGGATGACGCCGCGCGCGCTGCCGCGTCGGCAAACCATCGGCGGTCGTATTCATAATCACAACCACATCGTCGCTATGTTCATGTCATCACCATCTCGTCGATCGAGCTTTTCAGCCGTCTCTTCGGGGCTCTCGCCGCGGCTGTGGCTTCTCGGAGCGGGAGTCGCATCGTTTTGTTCTTTGCTCAGTCGCTCGTCGCCGGCCGTCGCCATCGCCGAAACCTCTTTGGCAGCGGCGGCGTTCGAACCGACCATACCGCCGCGTTCGTCGTACATCGCGGCCAACCATGTGTCTAAAAAATGTACGTCCGCCGATCGCAGCTGCAGCTCGCATCGCATTCGTTTCTCATGTTGCATGCTTGCTTGACTTAGACCCAGCGACCTTGATGGATGTGAGTGCTGTTTGAACATGATTTTGTGACGCCGACCCGGACGTCACCAATATTCAATATCTGGTTCTTTCGCCTGGCGGGGTTCAGAAATTGTTCTCGAGCGTGCCGAAACGAGAATACGCCGTTCGAGACGTAAATTTATCATTCGGCACATCGCCGCCATCTTCGGCGGCAGCAACTGCGCGCTGCGACGATGGAATAATAATGATGGTGGGGCGCTCTGCTTCAGGAAAATCGACACTGCTCCGGCTGCTGTCCGGCACGGAACTCCCAACTGATGGGTACGTGTGTATAAATGGACATACCCTGGACGAGGTTGGCAATGTTGGCGAGATGAAGGGGAGTCCATTTTGGGCAAAGATGGCTTCGCCGCCACCCATGGGGCCGAGCCAGGATGGACCTTGCAGAGTCCAACCGGTGATACTGCAGGGGAAGCCCGACTTCGACGATAAGCTATCTGTCATGGAAAGAATTGTTCAAACGGGGCTGGTTACGTTGCAGAGATGCAACAAACAAGGAAGGCTGTTAGAAGAAGAGTCCGCGAGAGATGTGCTGAGATGTATTGCCCACGACTTTGCGTCGCTTCTCACGCTCTCGAAAGAACAATGCAATTCAATTCCGTCCGAGCTGTCGCCGTCGGGAGAATTTTTGTTTTGCATTGCCTGCGGCTGCATGATGAGCGTAGCTCCATCGATAGCTACCCAGGATGCATACCGTTTTGATATTCTAGTGGAAAATGGTATGTACTATCCTATTCTCTTCCTCGACGAATTGTTCGACGCCGAACACCCGAACACCGTGGAGAAATGCGGCAGAGGGTTGTTGAATTTGATCAGGTCGGGCGCAGTAGTGGTGTCGGCCACCCATCGACCCGAATACTTCGATGGTCTGTCATCGAGGACTGTTACTTTTAGTGGAGGAAAAGTTTTGTTCTGATATGTGGCTGGATAAAAAGAAAGTATAGTTGTATGTGCAGAGAAAGCCAGGTCATGAGGATGCAATAGGGGACTTTTCTTGTAGCCTTCATCATCTTGTCATTTGCCTTGAGAGGTGGTGTAGGCATAGACGTACCTTGACGTGATATCGCGGCACCACCAGAGGTAATCTAAAGAGCTACTCCTACCATAAATGGGACAGTATGCAGTATGAAGTTTGAGGAGATCCTGAATAACCCAACGCCAAGATCAAAATAAAATTCAAGAAGACGGCTTAACTACCCTTTTACAATAATAATTTGTTCATTTTCATTTGCCTGAAGATGAAGATGGTCCATCAGGAACCCTCTCCAGTTGTAAAATATATCAAAATTGAGTCAGAGAGACTTTCATAAACGTTGAATCATTCCAACTGCTTCCGCTGCTGTCCTCGACCACCTCGTCATTTCTTCTGAAAGTTGGGCCATTGCAATTGGGTCATCTATGCCGGAATGATATTGCCGTTGCTGCTCGCGCAGGACCGTCTTGACGAGCGCCTTGCGGTGTCTCATGATCTGCGCCGGGGTCGAATTCGTCAGGAAGTAGTTCTCCAGACCCAAGAATATGCTCGCGTCTTCCGCGTCGAGTTCTTGATATTGAGCCATCGTCATCTTGGATGCTATCGCTCTCAACATCAAAGATCGGTTCTTGAACGTTATCATGTCCTGCGGCGAGAACCACAAGTCGCCCCGGTAATCGTGAGAAAGGTTGGCTACCATTTTTACGTCGATACCACCTGCGAAAGATACTCCTCGCCGGGCTTGAACATCACTTCTTGCTTGGGGGAAGTCGACAATGAGATCCATCTTTACGTGTGGGAACCTCGTTATTGAAAAATATTATTTGTAGGTAGTTGTGTTGATAGAAAATATTTCATGACCTGGAGCAGGGCATTCGAAGGATTTGGGCGGGTCTCGGGCAAAGCAAACACACACCCTCGTCACCAGCCTTGCTTGATACCTACGCATCCACTATTTTTTCGACGACCGTTCATCAGGGGCAAGTCACCATGGCGCACAAGGATCACGCCAAGGAATTTATCCAAGGGGTATCTTTCCTCATCGCGTCAAAATCTTTGTTGTGTCCCGGTAAGAAGTCAACGCACTTCCAACACGTCTATTTGACACGTCTCGACGCGACCGGCAAACCTATATTCCGGAACCGTCTCTTCCGGACGTGTAACACATTGTACGACTTCTGTCATTCTCTCTACCACGTCACGTTTCATGCTGAGTAGCGTGATGATATTTGCGGCGATTCCCCCAATTATTGGACCGCCACAAGAATTGGCAAAATATCCGAAATCCCGCAGGAAGTCAGAAGGAAAGCAGGAAATGGATTGGCCTCGACCTGGCCGGAAAAGCTTGACAACAGAGGTAAAGCAACCCACACCCGCATGTTTGTGCATCATTATGGTCAGTGGACCCCCTTCTTGATTTACAAGACCAAGAAGATGCAGCAAGATGTCGAATGTCCTCCTCTGCTTGGGACTGCTCCGGAGTATATCTGCCTTGAATATTCCTACGACGCACGGCGTTTCCTTGGCAAGTGGCAATGGTTTAGGACACTCAACAGTACAGTTGACCTACGCAAGTTACGCGAGGTTGAGAATGCGGGTCTCAACTTTGCACCTCCCGAAGAAGAAGCTGATGTTGAATCGACGAACTAAGGAGTCGGAGGCCCTGTCTTTGGTCAAATATAGGTCATATAGGTTGATTGTAGCTTGGTATTAAATGGAATTTATGTACTGACAGTTCTTCCAGCAACACCTGGATTTCCACGACGTCAGATATTGTTATGTAACATTCGATATTGATATCAGTCCGTTTCGAATGACCTTTTGAATGAAGTAATATCAGAATTTCGTCTCACTTCCATATCTACTTATATCATATTTCTGAGGTGGCGTCAACTGTATATACACCAATATCGGTAAGGATTACATTCATATCAGTATTTACTTTAAAACGGAAATTCGAAAGTTAACTGGAAGAGTGATATCACTACTTTTTTTTTAAGCAACGGCCCGGAGACAAAGTTACCGCAATGGCATGCCATATCTGCCCAAGATGGACAATCTCATCAACGCGGACGCAGTGCTCGTACAATTTCACATCCCTCAGCGGCACATTGGGAAAACATTCCCCCCAGTGAATTGATGGAGGGTCTCGCTGGGGATGCGACACGCCCGTTCTCCTCGATCGAAACTGGAGCATGGATCATACACCGCCGATGTGAAGCCACGATGGGTGACTCAGTAGACAAGTTGGTTCCGGCCGCCCGTGTTTTCAGAGGGCGTTTTCGGCATGGATTCATGTGTTTTGCATGCATGGAATCTTTCTTTTCTTTAGACTCTCCTTCATACCGAATGCAGGTTAGTCCATCACAGATGGAACAAGATGCCGAGGAGATCCGCGAGTACGAAGAAGACCTGATGCGAACGGTGAATGCATCAATTGTTCCTGGGATGGGATGTAAGCGATGGGTGATGGCTCATGGGAAAATGCTACCATTCTCCCCTGAATTCATGGATGGAGAGGAGCCGCTGCATGACCAAAAGTGCAAAATTTACAGAAGGGCGATGAAGATTATGGTCGATCGGCGCCATAACTGACATAACGTCATGGTAACATACGTAACCACGAAAATTTTGCATACACAGTGAACGGATATCAATATTTATCGGCATCATCGAAAAATAGTGATACCAATTAATTCGTGAACGCTGCAGAATCAATCTCTCCACTATTTCGTCCTAGCGTCATAATCGGAGCGACTACAGACCACCGCTATAGTGCACCCAATCGATTGTGTTCGTCTCGAGTTCAGCGGCCTCGCGCTTCGGCCATTCGAGGGCGGGTAGCTTGGCATGCATCCGCACTTCATCCACGGATCGACGCAGGTCGTCTGGAACCCACACCGTACCCCACTTATCAATGAAACTGTCGACCAATGGCAACCACACGGTATGCAATTTCTCAGTGTACAAGGTCTTGTCTGATCCTGGCGTTCCCCAACGAGCATTTATTTCTGCGATCGCTGTCTTGATTCCGTTGAATGCAGCGTGATGGTCGACGCATTCTTCCCGGTCATTATACAAGCTCCAATAGCGATCCCATCCGCTGCTGTAGAGAACGGGGAAAAATCGACTAGGGTCCACCATCGCGCTCCTTTGACGGTCTGCTGGGTGCATGACCTTGTACTTCATGGTGTCTCGATTGGATAGGGACGCCAGAACATGAATGATTTCCACCGCCGTCGGCGGATTTCGTGGTTGATATCAGTCGACACTCCAGATCTTGTTAGAAAACCGATATCAGGTTGATTGATAAGGAGTGATATCGGTATAGTCGCTCGATCATCCATTTCAGTAAGCCGATATCAGTTCGCCAGTGAAAGGATGACATCAATCAGAAAAAAACTGATATCAGATCGTATGACTTCATTCAAGAAAGTGGTATTTGTAAAGTGGACTCGACGACTAAAAAAGTGATATCGAGTGTAGAGTTATGTTGGCGCTGGGTTTGCAGATGGATCGAGCGGAGGAGCAATGGCAGACTTGTTGTACGTGTAGTGAGTATTTATTGACGCGATTGACTACATGAATTACACCCCGATGTCACCCGAGAACTAACATCAACTCGCGTCCCATGCAATGCAGGGCAGTGACCGTTGCTCTAATTGAACGATTTACATAGCCGAAGCCGTCTCTCCTTTGATTGGGGGCAACCCCTCATTTTTACCCAACACCTCATTGAATTGTTCCTGTGTCATTTCATTACTCTGTGGGGGGTCTGATTGGGTCTGAACCTGGGCGGTCCTTGTTGATCCCGCCGATGACGTCCTATTCCTCTTCCTCCTAGACTTGACGGGGTCGTAGTACTGGATATCATCAGCGGCAGTGCGCCGGACAGCCATTGGCAGTTTGGGTACTGTGACCTTCTTCCCAGCTAACTGGCGAGCCGATTTTGCAGTGGACGAAGCCATTTCATCCAGGATGGTGCACTTCTCCAACAGACTTTTGAGTCTGGGCATTGCATGGTCGTAAACGACTTGACTACGAGCAGCTCGTTCCGCGATCTTCGATCCCAAACCGGTAACGTGATTGTGCCTCTGCTTACGATGCTTTGTTCGTTTGGGAGTTAATTTGCGCACGGTCGCAGCATCTGGTCGTTCGGGACTCAGCAACTCGGTGGTCGCGACGGGATTGATGGCGATGCCTTCAACCTTGCAAAGCTCGACCAATTTGACGTGTACCTCCGGATACAACGGGTGCACGCGGATGTCCCACCGCCGGTGCAAAGTGTCTACGTGTGCCATTCTCCTGGTTGGGTGTTCCACTAGTGCTCTCTGGATGGTACGGTCGCGGATCAAGAAGGATGTGTACACGTAGTGGTTGTTCTCGCAATACAGCTTGGCACAATCGGGTACGAAAACGGTGAAACGCATCTCCGAGGGGTCGTCCCTTTCCTTCATCACATAGGTGGTGCCAAGGAGTGAATCATCGTGGTCGATCTCACACCGGAATGGATTAGGAAGCGGATTGTCCGCTCCAGAAAATGGATTCGTCGAAGCAACAACGGTGGATACGATTTCCAATTCATCCACATGCTTTGCCTCTTCTTTCTCCCGGTTGGCGATGTAATCCGCTACGTAGGTATTGGTCAGGATCGAATGTTCCAGTTTGCTGGTGACCTTTTGTTCGTATGATACCACGTCTACGTTGACATGTTTATCCAACAACTTGGCAAGGGACATCTTTCTCATAACATGCTACCTCGAACGCTTGAAAGTTGCAATAGCACTCTCGATCCGGCCGTGACCCCCCTTGTTGCACGCGATGAACCTACAGCTGGTGAGGGAAAAGCATCTCCTATGGCGTAGATCAAACATGAATTCAGAGGCCAATTGTGCGTCTGTTCCGAAGGAGATGTCCTTCAATTCTTGTATGAGAACCAACAGGTCGTTTTCTGGCATCCACTCGTGGAGGGCGCGGTAGGCAATTTTCTTGAAGCGGATGGGATCGTTCGACTTCGCAGCATGAACTCTGGTGTTGTTGTAGCCATGGTACACATCTTCCGATTGAAATTTCTTCCTCTTTTCGATCGGTTCGGGCCATCCGGATCCACCGTCTGTTCCTACCGAGGTGCCAGGGGTGTTCTGTCCCAACTCGTGCATGACCCTATCCACAGAATCTGCGTCTTCCTCAGGAATTTGGAACAATCCGATGGGAGCGTTCAGTCCGTAGCAATCCACGGTGTTGTAAGGACAAGTCTTGAGGTTGAAAATGGAGGCGTTGTGGGTCGTGGCGATGTGATTGAGCATGATCCCAAACCCTTCACCCAGCTCACGTTCTAGAGGAGTTTGGGCGGCCCAGTACAACAATGTACCGTCGCTTCTGCAGGTTGTACGGAATCTTTCCCCCTCGGATTTGAGCTCGATACCTTTTTCCATGAACACAACCATGGTGTCATCTAGCCTAGATCCGTACATTTCTTCTCTGCCTTTGATCATGACCCGTCTGATCAATTGCTTCTCACACTGCATCTTTGGATGAATCTTTGGATGAATCTTGGACACAAGGTAGACAGCTGTGTCCATGGGAGCCCAGTTTTGGCCTAGATGCTTGAGTAAGGTGACGGCTTCTTTGTCAAGGTCTTTCTAATGACGGATGGTTACCTCTGGAGGACTCTCAGAAACCTTCATGGACGTGTGGAAAGACGTCAACGGAAGATAGATGCTCTTGATCAGCAAATATGGATGCATACCATCGTTTGGGCAACAAAGGGAGACATAAATCCGTAGACCGCAGCAATTGTTGGCAGACAAATCCAGAGAACGTTGAGAAGGATCACAATCACCGCAGAAGAGAGTGAACTTCTTCAAAGGAAAAGGCCCGCATTGGGAGCAATGAGAGTATAGATTCGAGTGGGAATTCTTCCTGATGAGTTTGTTGATCCCACAGTATGTCTTCAGGGTGGATGAGATGGTGGACATCAGCAAAGAATGGGAAGAGAATCTAGTGACATCGGGCTGCAAGGATATCCTGACTCCGTCGAAAAAATTAGGAGGAGGGTGAGAGGAGGGCACAGCCATGATGATATCACTACAAGGAGGGAGGGAAGGTTGGGTAGCCATGATGATATCGCTGCAATGGGGGATGGCGAAATGGGGGGTTTCGAACGATGGAAGAGAAGTGAAGATGATATCAGTAATTGGGCTATGAACATAAATCGACTGATATCAGTCGATTTGTATCTACAAAAAAAAGACAAGTCCAAAAAGATATTGATATCAGTCTTCCAAAATGTCGGGAGGGAAAGGGCATCAAAGAAGGAAGACAAGTCATTTCATGTATGCGAAGCACGAAAAATGCTGTCGCACTGCATGAAATTGGTGTCTGATGCGGGATTGGTTTAGAGTGATAGGGGGTAAAAATAATCAGTCAATTAGACAACATTACGACGTGCGATGATACAATGATACACCATGAGGACGGATGAATTGAGGGCAATATTAAAAAGTGATATCATATTGAAAAATAGTGATATTGGTTTCAAGAGGGAATAGGCGTCTGGAAATGAAGATGGGCATCTAGTAGGGACTTGTATACGAAGGAATTACCAATGTCACAGGTTACGTGGGGTTACTGTAACCCAAAAAACGTTGTCGCATGGCCCAGGCTGGTGCACCCCAACTGTGGATGCCTGTCTCTGTCTCTAGCGGCGCTGGACAGGCACCCCCACTCGGTTTTGGTCGAGAATCCGAGCCGACCTCAGCAATTTCAAATTTAGCGGTATGTATCTACGTACGAAAACAAATACTAGATCCCACATGTATTAATCATAGAATCTACGTCATACAACAAAATATGAATAGAACAACTAGGTCCTACGCAACGAAGAGTGCGTCCTAGTCATGCGATGGCGCCGACAAGCGCCCCAAGTTCGAGGAGTCCTCCTCCTCCTCGCGCCCAGCAGACGTCCCGGGGACTTCTTCGCCTCGGGCTTGGGTGACACGCTGTCGGCGCTCGGGTCGCGGTTGCCCGCCTCCGATCGTCGGCGATTCCGACGACGACGGCAGCTTTGGCGGGCGTCGTGCTCCAACGGCCGCACGGGCCGGAGCGCGCCTCGCCGAGCGCGAGTCCGGACTCCGGACGCGTCCAATGCCGCCCGGCTTGCCTCGTCAACGCGGCTTGGCGGGGCGATGCGTTCGCCAGGGCCGACGATCGTCTCGCTGACTTTGATGCTGGACAACCTCTGCCCTCCGCATCGCTGCCATCAGTTGCATCGGCGTGACCGGCGTCGCTCTCCTGCAGCCGTCGGATGCGCTCCTTGAGGTTGCGTACCTCCTGAGACAAGTACGACGCTTCATCCTCGCTTTCCTTGCGATCCTTCGCTCTCGCTCTTGGAATTCCGCCCTCGTCGCCTCAAGGACCTTTTGGGGAGCGCATTCCGCGTCCTGCTCTTGCTCCCGAAGTCGCCGTCTCTTCTCCTTGAACTCCGACTTTATCGCGTCGAGGACCTTGCGCGACTCTTCGACCTCGTCCAGCTTCCCGCGCAGCTGCTCCTCCAGCAGCGCGGCCACGTCCTTCTCCAGCTCCGTGGACTTGGACTTTTCGTCCTCCAGCTCGCGGTCAAGATCGGCGATCCGTCCGTGGCTAGTCTTTGCTTCGAGCCGTAGACGGAGGCGGCCTCGGCCTTGGCCCGGTCATCCTGTCAGCGAGCGCAGCACTGACATCGACGACTTTCCCGACGAAGTTCTTGGTGCCGGCCCTCATCTCGGCCTCCTGCTCAGCAAAGGTGGCGGCGTTGTGCTCCTCGACAATCTTGGCAGGGTAGTGCTCGTTCTTGAGTTTGTCCTCGATGTCGAAGTGGTCCAGCGATTGAATCGCGATGCCGCGCCAGGTCGTGTCCAGAGGGTCGCGGCTCAAGCAGTTGGTCGCCCGCTTGACGAGGCTCAGGCGCTTCGCCGCGTTGCTCACCTCAGCCGACACTTCCTTGGCAAACTCCTTCTGACCCCTGACATACGTGAGATCCTTCTTCTTTTGGTTCATCTGCCCCGTTCTCTGCTTCTCGCGCTCGTTGTACTGGGCCAGGAGTTGATTCACGAGCTCCTTGGTCTTGAGGTAGTCGTCGTGTTGCTCGGACTTGATCTTGCTCATCCCATGGACCAGAACGCTGTCGCTGAACTCGCACTGCTTCATGAAGACGGCGGACTGGGCCTCGATGGCAGGCATGTTTTTCTCGCCCTCGCCCACATACTCCCTGACTATCATCTTGATGCCGTCGGAGTCGGGATTGAGCCCGATCAGGTTGAAATGACGGTTGAGATTCTCCCTGTCCACCTTGGCCAATCCCTGCTCGATGGAGGGGCGGCCGTCCTCCGATATGCCCAGGAGCTGGCCCGTGCTCGTAACCGTTAGCACCTTCATGAAAGACTTCAAGACGTCGAAGCTCGTCCCCCTGTGAAGCTCCACGAGGCCCTGCCTGACGTCCTCCTCGTAGAAGTCCGGGAAGGGAGGGGCTTGGTCTCCTCGTCGTCGTCGCCACCGGCGCGCCTCTGCATCTTGCCCGCCTGGGTCCCCGACAGGACCAAGCTTGGAGTGCCGGTGCGGGCGGAGCGATCCGAGGCCGAGCGAGCGATGCGGCTGCCCCGGGCCTGTAGGAGAGCAGGCGCCGAGCCGGCCCTGCCGAAGACGGGCGCGGAGGACGCGGCAGCGGCGGCGGAAGGGCCCACCTCCGGGCAGTTGAGGTTGATGTTCATGTTGGCGACCATGCCCGTGACCGTGTTGGCCGTGCCGTGAGTCGAGCGACTCGTGACGCTCATGTCGGTTCGGTCGACGCTCATGTCGGTTCGGTCGCCGGAGGAGGACGTGCGCAGCTCGGGAAGGACGATAGGCACGATCGCACCATTCATAAGGACGGCCTCGGCCATGACGGGAGGTTGGTAGTTTGCATTCTCGCACAGATTCTTGAGCAGCTTGGGAGGAATAAAGAGCTTGAGCTCGTTAGGTTTGCTGTCGCTGAACTTCCTGGCGCCATCCTCATGAAGGAGGTTGAGGAGCCGAGGCACGATGGCGGTGACCCTCGCGTCCCTGCATATCAGGGCGAGGATGCTGCCCCCTCCCCTCGACGCGTTGACGTAGTCCCAGCACATCAAGTTCAGCATGTAGTAGAGGAAGAGGCCCCACTGGTGGGACGCGTACATGCCCTTGAAGTCGATGCCGTGCTGCTGGGCGACATGGTAGTATTGGAGGAGATGGTTGACCTGCTCGGGCGTCAGAGGCAGGTCCGGCGGGAAGAAGCCGGGGGGGAGGCGGAACAGGTTCGGCGCCGGCGGTGCCTGCTCCGCGTTGAAGTCCATCGCGGCGGCAGCGGCGGAGAAGGGGAGCCCGACACAGCGAGCGAGTTGTGAGCTCGGCGTTTGCCGTCCGTTTGGGCGGAACGCGCCATCGTGGCGTCGGTCCACGCTTCGATTGAGCTTTCATCCCCGCCGGCGCTGTCTCCATCCATCAAATTAGCTTCGGCATCAACGTGCCGCAGCGTGCCGCTCTGGTGTTTCTGTGCCGCTGTTACGATAATATTGTGCCGCCGCGCCCGCCCGCCGCCCGGGCCGCGGCGCGGCTCGCTCCGAACGGGATATTTGTTTTGGTTTGAAGTGGAGTGCGAGCTCGACCGTTTTTAAAGTCCAAACTCGCGCCGGGATCGGCGGCGATCGCCGGCGATCGCCGGCGATCGCCGCCGATCTGACTACGTTGCACGTAGGAACTAGTACTTAAAACCACGTAGCTGCGAGCTCTAACTTTATCTTGACAGGGAAATTGGCACACAACTAGGAGTATAAATTTACTGATAGTACTACCGTATTTCGCTGGATTTGCTCACGTTATTGTGGACCATGCATATTTGGTTTTTTATAAAGGATTACTGTCAAAATGATGGCTTTCAGTCCTAAGTATGGGGGTCTGCCAAAATGCCAACCGAAACGGTACGTAAAATGACTCAGGAGCGAGCCCTCTACTCTCGGACGGTCCGACATTATGTGTACCTAGAGAGACGCGCCCACGCACGCGCCCGTTATCAGAAAATGTCTACACACAACTCTTTGCGAAAGATGGGAGACAAGTAGGCACGACGCATGGAGGAGATTGGTAGGACTATTTAGGAATACCTAGG
>JALLPA010001173.1:0-11641 GCA_036939895.1 Thalassiosira exigua
GGGCATCCTCCGTGAACAGCAATGGAGTGACGCAAAGAGCCCCCGGCCTGACGATACATAGGTAGGTACCTACCACTAGCTAGCTAGAGAGAACACTCCGCGACCGCGACGGACTGGAGTACGAATGGAGGAGGCGGGATGGACTTAACTTGTCGCTAGCTCCTCGCTAGCTGACACCATGATAAGAGAAAACAGAGATTCGCGGTGTCGTTGGTGCATTCCGAGTTGGGCCCCACCACTTTTAGGTTGATCGGCCGACGATTGCACGCTAATCACTTTTTCGTGCTGTTTCTAGTTTCTTACCAGACGCATTTCAACAAAGATGATGAGAAGGTTCCGTGGCGAATGCGGCTACTCAAGATCGAGAGCAGATGATGGTCCACCTAAGTATGTGAACATTGCCTTAGGCAATAATCGTAATTCGGCGTCTGTTGGTCGTAATTCGCCGTCTGGAGAATCCCTTGCCGTAGGCACCGTTTTTATCGCTCAGCAAGAGAGCGAACTTGCTGCAATGAAAGAAGACACGAAACTTCAACAGGACCTACTCACACTGCTAACGGAGAAGATCAAATCAAATAATAAAAAGACGAGAGCCCTGAAGAGACACGAGATTGAGGAGATTGAAGGTTTGAAACTTGCAGAGACGGAAGCTAATCTTAAAGCTGAGATGGCGACCTTGAAGGTCAAATTGATGAGAGCACAGTTAAAGGAATCTGAGGGAAGGGATGACGAACTTAGCGAGGCCTCACCCCAGAAGTCTGCGCAAAGTATGTTCAACAAGAAGAGCTCCAAGGCAATGATGACCATCAAAGATGATGATGAGGAGGCAAGGGATAGAGCACTGGGAGCAGCGCATGAGAAAAGGAATGCAGCATCTACAAAGGAAGTGACGGAAGAAAAGATGGCCAAAGCAAAGTCAAAGCAGGAGAAGGAGGAAAACGAGAGTAAGGCAGCCATGGAAAATTTGAAGGCGGCATTGAAACAAGTTGAGGAAGCGAAACTTAAAGGGTTCAAGGCGAAGAAGGTTGCTGCCAAAGAATTAGAGCTAGCCTTGGAAAGGCTCGAGCTTGCTAGTTAGGCAAAGGTGAGAAAATTCTTCTCTTCATCTCCTTCGATTGACTCCTTTTCTCAGGAGTTTTCTGCCTTTCACTTTACACCTTATCTGAACATGTGGCCTCTCCAATAATATGCCATCGACAAGTGTTTGCTTGTATGAGAAGTTGTCAACAGGGCTGCTGAAGAATTTGGCAGTAATCATCGTTGACATAACAAGACTGTTGCTGACTGTTGGTATTAGTTGATCAATCATAAGTGGTTGGCAGACCTTCGGAAAAATGTATATCCATAGCTCAAACGGGTGTGATACAGATATGAAAATAGACGTACTAGACAGATGGGGTCAGCTGAGAAGTACATTAAGAAATATATTAGAATGAATTAAACGGAGTACTCCTACGAAATCTTCCAATGCCTTGAGAGGCCTCTACTGCTATCTTTCCTCAAAGTCATGTGCATATGTCTTAAATTATATCGCTATTACATACCAGATCTCCTCCCAATTGAGAGCTGCTGTTCCAAGCCATAAGTGTATCTCCTCCCTCCCTCCCTCCGTATATTATCGACACACACGTTCCCGAGCTTGACAGCTCTTCGTATGAGAAAACGGCCGGCTCCCGCCGGAAGCCAGTTATACACACACTACATTTGCAATGGTGATTTCATCCATTCTTTGTTACCACGTGAACACCATCTCCACAAATACCATTAATCAGAAACAGCGAGCAAATTTGTTTGTTTCACATTTAGTTCAAAGGGAGGTTCCTCTTCAGCTCAAACTACTGCCAATTCTGTTTTTACTTTTTAGAGAGACATGGAAATAAACTAAACGATTGAATAACGCATGAGAAAAATACCAGGGACGAAAATACAACAGAAGAAGTAGAAATATTAATTTTTCTACTGAGATAACTTTGTAGAAGACATGTTGTCTGCAATGCATAAAGCAAGAGAGATGGAAGTTACCTGTACATAGTATTATTTTTCCTGTGCATACCAATCCCAGGGTCTCATTTGGCATGTAGAGTGTGCAAACCCAAGCCATGAAAAGATTTGCTTTTAATCTTCAATCTAACAGCTGGACTATGGTGGCTGACACCAGGACAAGTAAATGGATATTATCTCTAAAATGTCAACAGTTGCTTCTCTTTTGAATGACTGTATGTGTCTCCTGAACAAATCATATGGAGTGCACCCCTGTCTTTGATACTAGCTAGGCAAGAATAGGATATAAATGTGTGTTGCTGACTGAGCACAAAACACCCCTTTTGTGCAGTGACATTGCAATTTTTACCTGGACATGTAAGTGAATCTGATGTAGAAACCCACATACAACACACACTATCTTGACTAGCAGGACTAGTCAACCTACACTAGAGACGAATCATTGGATGTCCGAATATCAATTTTAGTACGATACACATTATCTTGTTTTGATATTAAAACCTGTCACAAGGTTGTGTAGAAGTTTTAAGGGCTTGATTATAGACATGATGTAGATCCCCCCGATGAATTAATATCTGAATGAATAAGAACACAAACAATGCGAGGATATGTCCATTGCATGTGTCGGCTATTCTGCTTTGTATTTGGTCCACCACAATATAGTTGTACTCTAGAATACTTCAGTACAACCCATTTATAATCCGAGCCGAACTTTGAATATTTTTTGGACCTTTTGAGCATCATCCAACTTTCTCATTGAGCACAAAGAATGATAAGTTCTTACTTTTCGGGGTCAGTCTAAGTATCACCCCTGCTGAGCGTGCAACTGCGTGCACAAAATAAAAATCCTATCGTTCGAAAAGTTTTTCGTTCTTTGTTGTTCTTGTCCCTTCGTAGTGACGTCACGACACCGGTCCGGTGGGCGCGCGCGAGGAATCGAGCAAACACCGAACGACACGAAAGGCGTGCGGCGGGTTGTTGCGAACTCGCTCGGAACATGAAAAATCATAACATTATAAGATTGGCATCACGGAATGGCTATATCAAGTTCAACTCATGGTTGAGATGATTTTTCTAGCTTTCACGCGATCCTACGTACGGTCTTACTTCGCGCTTTAAAACTCCCAAAGCTAGTATTTTTGTTAGGCGGGCGTAACTTAAAAATATCTCTCCTATCCAGACCCCCCCCTCTGGGACCCCAACTTCGGGGGTATGGATCCCCGGCTGGGGTTTTCTCTCCGGCCGCAATGACCATTAACACAACGAACAATACCCCTTGGTTATCCCTTTCATATCGGCATATTTTTGCCGTGTTATCGCTAAAAAATAGGTTCAATTAATTCGTAGTTAGATGATACTTACGCTCCCATACATCTTCAGCAACGGGGGTAAAAATCCCATGGGAAGGAAACGGGCACCCCCCTCCTCCCCCACCCGAGCGAGTGCACCTGGATGGGAATAATGTTTCTATGTTGCGCCCGCCTTAGTAAAACTCCTGGTACCATTTGTGGACCTAATTTGCCACTCTGAGAGGTCTGTAAAACAAAAAGTCAAAACTGTCTCATTTGCTCCTGATCGTGGAGATGTTGGGACTTCTCTCAGATCTGTAATATTCCACTGGGAAGAGGTGGCATATCAAGTCCAAAGGGAGGGCATTGTACCAGATTGTTCTTAAGGGATGCCATTTGTTCCTCAGTAAACAGGTAGGTAGGGAGCTTCCCACAATCTGCCACCTGCAGTACAAGATACAACATAGGATGCAAGAGACAATGTGCGAGACCATGGCATCACACAATCTCAACATCACCGGCAGATTGCATCTTTTGCTACCAGAAGGTGGCTGATGTCATTGAGCAAGGGCTTTCCCAATAGCGCCTTTTCTTGGCTTCCATTTTAGCAAGAGCAATTTACGCGGCACATTTTACTGGCCAACAAAACAGCCACTGCTAAAGCAGCTTATTTCAAAGGTGTTGGAGCAATACTCTGTAAGTAGTTATCTAAAACTAAAGGTTCAAGTTTAGAGACTAAACCACCAAGCTACCATATATCAATATAGTTAGTTTAGGTTCTATTGGTTGCTCGGCAAGAAGGCCTAATTCAATCATCAAGCCCAGCGGCTTCGATGATCTTCTACAGCAGGATAATTAGCTCCGATTCTGCAAGTGACCCACTTTCTTTTGAGAGGGGTTGAGGTGGTACACAATGCCACACAGATTTCTCCCGGAGAACCGTTACGGACCTACCATAGATGTGATTCCCTGCTTGACGGTGCCATGTTGTCTTTGTCATTTCCATGATGGCTACAAAACATTTCCATGATGACTACCAAAGTGATGGAAAGCAGATGTGCCATGGTTCGTTTGTATGTGGGGGGATACTATTTGTAATCTGTACCTAGCTACCTATCTATCTACAACATCAGAAACTCACTTATGGCTGATAAGTTGTCATAAGTTATCAAACCTATGACTATCTGCATTTTGCTGGCTGGGCAGTTATGACTGATTGTGAAAAGTTATTTTTGAAGGAATTACACTGGCTATATTAAACAGAGTAGTTTGGGACCATCTAAAAATTTAAAAAGTAAATTAGAATGTTTATCAGTAAACATATGTAATTTACTAGTAAACAAAAACCAAATGATGAGTAAACTATTTTTGTTTACTCAGTTTCCTAAAGTTAAATGATCATGACATTTGTGGTTGCAAATACACTTTCATCATTAAAATATGTACTACTTTGTGTTATTGCCACTTAGAACTGCCAAGAAAATAAATATCGACACACACTGCACCAATTAATTCCATTCCCAACCCAGCAGTCTCCGACCAGCATATTATTGTGTCTGGGCATCCTTCCCTCCCTACCCCCTCCCCTACACACACTGTCAGCTCGAACTCCCCCGACATAGTGTCCACCGCCTCTGTAGCAGTTGTCGGGGTCACGACGAGATTGGGGGGATCAGCAATCCCCTTTGTCCTTCGCCGGCTACTATCCCGCTCACTCCTCGTACTCCTTCACAGAGGTGGGGGTACCTGCAAAGAAGCAGATATGGTGCGCCGGATTAGATAATTGTTCGACTAGAAATGACCAAATTTGGGCTGAAATAACTTACTTGCCATACCCCCCCCTGCGCTCTCTGTGCTGTCGTTGGCGCCGCCACGCTGCTCCGGTCCTTTTGTCCCCAGAAAAGAAGAGGGAAAGAAAACGCGCCTGGAGTCGGGGTTACAATACAGGGAAAAAGCCATGCCAAAACACTCACCGTACCCCGCCCCCGTCCTCGGGAAAGCAGCGTGGGAGCACCTGCGCGAAGCGGGAATGGGACGTCAGCGTGCGATGAACGAGGGAATCGACGCAGTGCAAAAAACACTCACCGTTCTCATGTATGTTCTGCCCTCCGTGTAGCGTCACAATTTTTGGTGGACAAGTTGTCGTGTAACGAGACAGGGAGATTTGGCGCCGATGCACGGACTTAGTATGTTTTACGGTAGTATCCTACGTACATGTAACTTTGACACTACAGCAACTTTGACACTCAGAAGGCAAAACACTATATGTCAAAGTTGCTGTGGTGGCACTGTATTTGTTATTAAACATCTAATTTTGATCTGATCATAAATGACTGCGTCAGTAAACATAAGCAATTAGTCTAGGGCAATGATAAATGGATATATTTTGTGCAAAATGGTTACGTCAAAAGTGCCCATTTAGAGCTCCTACTTATGTTCACTACTGCAGAGTCAGTAAATTATTGCATTTAGGTCATTACTGGCTACAACTTGTACATTTAAGACCAGATCAGTCTTAAGTGAGTTTCTGATGAGCCGCCGATAATGGTCAATACAGGTGTCAATATATTTGCCTTTTGTCTTCAGGTAAAGGATAATGCAATTATTTCAACGGTGGAGTCGGTGGAAGGTGGCGTAATTGGACTTACAAACTTTTCCGAGTTATCTCTATTTTTATTTCTGTTTTGTCTTGGAGTACGGCTAGAAAGATGAACGCTCCAATAAAGTCTGACAAGACGAACTATTTTTAAAAGTGGGTGCAAGTAAGCAGGGCTGAGAAGAAGAGAGCCCTGAAAAGGCAGTATAACATGGATCAAAGAACCTGCCAAACAAAGGGAAATTATAAACTGAGCACAAATACAGTTTTAACATTACAGTGAGTAATTGGGGTTAAAGCAACACCTCATGTTGGAGAAGAGAGATGCATTCTATTTATATTTATGCTGATTTGCAAAAAAAGAAACATTTGTTTTGTAACAACATAGCGAGAATAATATGGGTAGATGCTGACCCCAATTCCAAGCATTGAATTGGAACAGGCTTTGTAGAAGACCATTTATTGTCAGAACAATGAACTCACCAAGCTCAAGAAGGCCATGTCTACCTATCTCAGGCTAAGTAAGCAACCATCGATCTCCACAAGAACGGGATTCCCAACTTCAGAAGAAAAATGTTCACCGGGTGCAATGTCTCTCTGGATACCATCGAGGGTCAGAATGAGGAATTTGTCAAGCTCAAACAATTTGAGAAGCAGGTAAAGGATATGTCCAACCAGATCCAGACCAAAACCCGTTAACTTCCAGAATGAACAGGCATTGGAAAGCAACAGTGAGATTCGGTGGATTGATTTGGACTGCCCCTCCATAGGGGCCTAAGAGTTCGGCTGCCACTTCCTGTGGGATCAACTCCCATATTGATGCCATGACATTATAACCATTGGAACAGATAATTGGCATAAAATATTGCAAATCAAATTGCAACATCATTTGCCAAGGTAGTATGGAAAGTATGATAGTATGTAGAAAAGTGGTCGGTCATGTGATTGAGATTGACGCAAATGGGTGGGCGAAAAGGAAATAAAGGACAAGAAGGGGAAAATGCTCAGATCTCACATAAACTGATAATACAAACATCGTCTCAGACTTAACAAGAGTGATAAATATATATTAAATGTTTCTTCAACTGATGCCATTTGCTTTTAATCATTTATGCTCAAAGAGTTGGTGATGATTAGTTTAGTTTGCAGGAGAGAACATTTTTTGTCACGTCCTCACCTACTTAGAATTTATTTTCTGTGATAAGGTTCGATATCGATACAGCGTTGATCACCTCTAGAGTGGTGGGGGCATTGGTATAGGAAGTACCTTTTCCGCAAAAGGAAATAGAAGTGCCCTAAGCAGTGACGAGACATTCTAACAAGGGTGATGGACCATAGACTTGATTGGCGCGATTGCTTCCACTGAAAGAAGGGGCGGGAGCAAAAATATAGATGCAATTTCAAAGTTACAAACCACTCGTGTCTATCTCAATCCTGATTGCCACTCGACAGACCAATATTGCTCTTGGACATTTCATTAGAATTCATATCTGTAAATTACCTAACACCTAGAACAGTCCGCAGCAACGGTTCGTCACCACCACAAGCTATCCGAAGGGTGGCCGTATCCATACTTTGTAACTTGCCACCACGCTTTTGTTGTGCAAGCCCACCTAGCCCAGCTTCTTCCAATCCCTTCTCTGGCAAATGCAGGCTCTCCACGCCATCGGGTCGTTTGCCTATCTCTCTGGTCTCCGCCGCATATTCTCTGGCATCCTCCTCCGTCGATGGGGGCACGACAACGACGACGCCAGGAGTCCCCCACAGCAGCCCCCCTTGCAATTTGGATTTCTTAGCAGCATCGAGCATGGCCTTTTCTTTCTTGTGCTCTGGGCCCGAAAGGAGGTGGTTGTATCGCAGTACAAAGCATTCTGCTCTTCCAGCTGTTTCGTTTGAGGCGCTTTCGTTGGTCGATAGGCAAATGCTTTTGTTTTCTGATATCCAGTCCAATATCAGTTCAAGGCATTCGCAACCACTGAATGATTCTACATAGGCTAACAGTCTTGCACTGACATCACCGTGGGGCGGCCCGCCGTTGCAATTGACTGCACGCAGAGAGCAAGCCGACCCAGATGGGTACTCCAAAGGAAATTCGACCTCCAATACCAACGCTCTCAATTCATCGATGTTCAATTCGCAACAACGAATCCTAATCGATAGGCGTTTCCTGACAGGTAAGATTTGGCCGGCGCTGCCTGTACTGCCGTTGCCGACCGCTCTTTCGAGGCGATCGAATAGAGCAGGGGCTATAGCAAACAGAACGACACGTGAGGTGGTGGGGAAAATAAAACGGAACTCGTCGAGCGTCGGATATGTCCATAATGCTTGTCCATTCCAATTCGTCACGACAGAAACGTGGAATCGTTCTCTCGAGTTCTTGGAGGCGGCGCAGCAGCAACCGTAAGTAGCAGTAGAGGCGGCGCGTAACGCGTAGGTAACCCCTGACCTGGCCCGATCGAGCGACCTCCTCTTCCTCGGCGGGCCCCGGCCTCGGGGTTGCTGGTTTGCTTGTGGTCTTGTGGTTGTCGGCTGTTGTCGGTCTGCGTCTCGGTCTCGCGGTCGCGCGGCGAAATCATAGCTTAGGTCCTATGCTTAGTATTTGATTAATTACAGTATATGCCTTCGTAATTGAGCCTTCGAAGTACAAATGACTCCAATTTTTATATTTATGTATGTGTAAAACGTAAAATGTTTTAATAGACCAACTTAAATCTGACTTATTCGACGAATATCAGACGAAATTATACTTGATATATCCTAAACCAGTTCCGAATCCGCCACACACTCAAAACAGAACGGGTGACATCGAGGCGACTAGAAAAACTGACCCATGGGACAGCTGAGCCTTATCCAGCAGCAAAGGTCCACTAACTAGCTCTAACAAAGGATTTTTCCCTGTACCCCCGATACAGTAGCCACCCTTCTAGCATACCAAAATTTCTAGCACCCCCCCCAATTGCAAGGCGGTCGCCGAGAAGCAGGGCGTGGGCGAGAGACCGGGTCTTGAATCAAAGGTTTTTGATTCAAGCAAGGACCGGGTCTCCGCTCGCTCATGGACGGTATCTACGGGACGCCGACACTGATCTTTGATCAGCTTGGATCTTGCTTCTCTCTACCGTACATCTGGAATGCAATGCAGAATTTTTTTTTGACGCGCGCCCAAAGCCATCCATGCAGCACACGTTTGGAAAGTCCTTGTAAAGGTGATAAAATTGAGCTAAGGAACGCCTTTTAACTCCTTCGGGAAGAGGAGATATCGGCGTTTGAAGGTTTAGCTATTATTTACTTGTTTAGTTGCTAATATGAGTTTTTAGCTACTAAACTAGATTTTACCGCTATATAATGATTGTTTTGGAACAAGATACATACATATGTATCGCCAAAATAGTTTTGGATGGTCTATATCCCACGGATTTAGATTTTCAATCCTCACAATTGACCGATCTGAGAACCGAGTCGCAAATTTAGCGGAATTAATTCTCATATAAGACTCTTGTTTGGCGGTCCCAAATTCTGGCCATCACTAACCAGACAGCTGATCTAGTGATGGCAAAAAGAACGAAGTAAAAACTCTTTCCTAAGTGAGACGAGCAACTTTCACCTTGGGTTTCCACTTCTGCCGCCCTCCTTTCCATCGAATCGGCCACCATCATCGTCGAGTTCTTCCACAGCTTCACTTCGTCGAAAACCGATTTTCAAAATTTCGTTGAATCAAATTATTCTGCTTGTGCTCACAACCAGATAAGAAAGTCACAATTATGTGCTCCGGCAATTATTGAATCATGGCAAATATTAAAGAGGTTGATTCTTTTAGTTAAATACTCCTGTGATCCAACAAAGTGCAGCTCCGGTAATAAGGTTGAGGGCCAAAATTAATGGATTTGTGTGGCCTGGAAAGTCGGTTCTTTGCTTGCCTTAATATGAGACAGGGGGCTTACATCATGTGAAAATCAGACTGTAGAAACAAACCATGAGTAGCCCAGCGCTTCTGCAGTGCATCAAGCTATCAACCCTGCGATCAAGTTTTATCTCGTTGACCTTTTGCCTTTCTCTTCAGCTGTCACGTGATCCCATCGGATTTGGCACGTGATCCCATCAGATTAGGGATACCATTTCCAGATTGCATGGCGCGTAGAAACAAGGTAAAGCCTTGAAAACCAGATAGACCGTTCATATTCTTCATTGCAGCAACACAACTGGACTCTGCCTCCAAGCTAGTAACTTCTAATTGCATTGGTCATAGCAAGAACTGTCCTTTCTGGACAAATCATCCAAATCTCTCCCTGTTGAGGTGTGTACATCCTTGCACGCTCCCATTTTACATATATCCTTCACTGCAGCAGAAGGCAGACCACCAACCTCACTTAAAATTCAAGGTACAACAGCCAATCCTGCAGCCACCAAAAAGCAGTATATCATCTGTAGCTTCGCTGTTCCACCAACGTGCTCGTTCAGCGACTGCCCCTCCTTTCCCCCAAACGCAACGGCATTCAGTTGTGGTATCGCCATGGGGGCAGATAAGAGTGGCAAGAGTGCTGTCCATGCTATGGAAGCCAAATCTTTGCCAAGATGCTCTGCCCTCTCTGTCAACCAAAAGTAGACGCAAAAGGCATAACTACCGACAACGAGGGCAAGGTATTCCATCTTAGCGAACTTCCCCCCGAACCGCACCGCCGTGGTCATCTTCCCTGCACGAACGTCAGTGTGCCTGTCGCGCAGGTTGTTCACGACGATGATGGCAGTCGCCAAGAAACCAACTGGTAGGGAATGCAAGAACGATGGCTGAAGCAACCGTATCAACTCTCCCGACGCCATCGTTCCACTTGAAGGCGAGAAGCAGGCCATCTTGGTCAAGTACAAGTAAGGTGCGCCCATTGTGGCCACGAGCCCGAAGTAGAGGAACACAAAGAGGTCTCCCAACCCTGAATACCCAATAGAGACTCCTCCCAGACCTATGTAGCCGAGGGGGAACGGACCTCCCGTGTAGGCGACGGCGTTGAACAGGGAGGACAGGACCACTAAGACCATGACGGGATCGGTTCGATCCGCGCCGCCCTCCGCGGCGGAACACCGCTCGTCGATGGGGATCAAGAATTGCATCCCCACCAGGAGGGCCCCCAGCAGGCACAGCACGCAGCCCCGGCAGGTCTCGTACGGGGTGAGCCATCCCCGTTGCGTGGCGCGGGCGTGTCCCACCCGCTCGTGCGTGTCGGCCCCTTTCACGAAGTCGGCGTAGTCGTTGTGCAGGTTGGTCGCGATTTGTACGAGCGCCGCGAAGGCGGCGAATTGGATCGCGGGGGCGAGGGCCGCCCGCGGCGACGTCAGGTGGGCGAGGTCCTCGGCGGCGCAGACGTCGCGACCGCCTCCCTCGCCGTCGCAGAGGCCCGCCTGTCGTCGGCGGAGCGCCAGCTCGTCGGCGTGGCGCCGGATCGTCCGGAGCGTCAGGGCGTACCCGACGACGACGGGGGCGACGCTGGCGGTGAGGGTGTGCGGACGAGCGGCCAGCTTCCAGACGCGGAATTTCGAGGGCGCCGGCTCGTCGCTCATGGTTTCAGGCGACTCGTGGTGGAGCCGTCGCAGCACGGACAACGTCGCAGACGGACGTCGTCCCTCGAGAGCGAGAAACCTTTGCTGCATCGGCAAAAAGTGAACGGACGGACCGACGGAGCCCGACTCGCCCCTCCATTACCTAGAGGTACGAGAGTTTATTTATTTTGAACCGATAATTGTCCAATATAAATGCATGGCTTTGCAC
>JALLPA010001174.1:0-11635 GCA_036939895.1 Thalassiosira exigua
GGGGGGCGGTTGGCGGTTGGTCGCTGGCCGGCGGTTGGCGATCTGGGGACGTTTTGGGGGGGTCTGGGGGGGTCGTGTAATGGTTAATCGGCATCAAGTTGGTTTTGTTCACCCTACGACAATAATTTGTAATCCTACGTATGTATTTATTCTTTCCGATTTGGACTGACACTGACACGCACGTGTTTACACTAATTTGTTGTCCACATGATACTTCGAACACTGTAGGTCTTGCTCTCGCGTTTGACATATACCAAAAACAACTTAGTAGTGTTCCTGTTAAATACAACCCTACCCATTATATGCACACACACACAAAAACACACACTCTCTCTATTTCAGGTTATCTTAATGTGACATCATAAAAGCACATGGAGCTTACCAAACAATAATGCCAAATAAAAGAATCTATTTACCTAAAGTTTTTTTACAAACTTACAAATGGTTAAGTTGCTGAAAGTTACAAATGGTCAAGGTGCCTTTGCCTAAATGAACAACAAGTGAGCGAAGAGCAATAGAGCGCTACATGAAAGATATGCACAAACCCAATGCAATTATTGACAACACATGTGTGCAGAAGCAGGAATGCTTTGGAGTTGAAGGAGCGTTGAATAAAATGCCTGACCCCCTTGGAGAAACAAAACCATCATACCAGCAAAGAGAAGGCGGTTTAGGAATTTTAATGTTAATTCAATCATTGAAGCTTGACAAGAAGAGATGGTGCATATCATCACAAAGATGACAGAGAATAGACTTGTGTGAGATCTTGTATACGAGACTATGTGTGACTATTTGTTGTATAAACTACTATATTTATAGGGGACAATTACTTGCATGGTAAAGGTCAGTAAAATACCTTCTTGTTTTAGCTCCAAAGATAAGTTGAATGAACACTAAAAGCTTAGCCAATATATGCTTGTGAGTCTAACATATATTCCTACACAGTCTTCATCCATTTGGAGGTAATGTCTTCGGAGAGTATATTCCATTATTATATATTTTGATATTGTGAGTATCCATTCTTAGATCTAAAAAATAAAGTTCAAATGAAAAAATGAGCTATGCATGGCATGGCAAGATTGGTTGACAAAACATATAAAACAATACAATAGTATTGATGAAGAGAAATTGAAAGCTAGATTTGTCTCCCACATGTTGGTTAGATGCACACAGCTAATAGACTTTAGCTTAGCACTTAGAAATAAGGTCTAGGTAAAGTTATAAGTATCTTACCTTTTTAATCAGAAGCCTGTGAACCTTTATCTCTTCTTCCACAACACTTGTGCCGTGCTTCTACCCACACCTCCATGTAGTGTTCGAAGGAGTGGTAAAGTGAGGTATGCAATATTACCTGCACAATATACAATGTGCAGATTATTTAGAGATGAGGTGGCTGCTGTCCGTCTGCCTGATAGTGCAGAGGTCCACTGCCCATTTATCCTTAGCAAAATGATTCTAAGCACGGCAAGCAGAGTTGAATTCCTCCAGTCATAGACACAACAATAGAATGATGAGAGCACAATGACCAGGGACAGATATTTCAATAGAAGTTCACACCCACGTTATCTCAGCCAGGTCCCAAACAACTGGCAGCAGATTTGATTCCACTGCAACAACTTCTGGGACATTGCCTCTGAACTGAAGTTAGTCATAGCACTGATCTTCTTGATAGCCCCTAGTAATCTTGAGGACCAACTTACCTCCATGTGGCTGTATGAAGTATCCAAGACAGACTGTGCATGAGGTGGTGATGTTCTGTCCATGAACAAATGTGGTGGATGCTGGGTGGGTGGCCAGTCACAACAAGATGTAATACCTGTTGTACTCTGATGGTAGCATGCCTAGTACTTTTTCAACCTCCCCCTATTTTGGCTGGTGTCTTTCGATAGAATTAACTACCTACATAGAGTCAAGCCCAGTTTACTATAGCTGTTTTGTTATTGTAAGTATCCGTTGGCAAAATATCAAAATATAATTTGAAGTTAAAACAAAGAAACTTCAAATATGCTTGGAAGGCTTAGAAAATTTTTAAAATATATATTACAATTCAATGCTGATGAAGAGGAAATAAAGTATAAATCACATCCGACTTTGGGTGAATATGCACACAGCTAAACTTAAGTTTGAGAATTTAGAAATAAGTTCTATCTCTAGTCACGAGTTTGAACTGCCTTTGAAATCAATCCAAGCCACATGGCATCAATTATATCCAAGTGAAAGTGTCATATCACCCCAGAGCAAATTGTTGATAAATGATACATGGTCAGCACCATTTGTTCACAATTGATAATGCAACTTTTTTGCCCACATAACTCTTTCAAGAGAGTCGTGTGAGATCACAGAGCATCGTTTTGTCTGAGCGCATGAAATTATATGCTGCCCCCCACATTGATACCCCTCATTTAAATTAAATTACCCCCCAATTAAAGCAAATGATTCTTCTGCTTTTCAGCTTTCGAACCGTACTCTGGGGGCCTCCTAACTCCAAATTTTCCCCCAAACAAGCCAATTGTCCAACCCCAGTGGTGGAGCTACCCAATAGCGTATCCTGGGGGGACTCCGATCCAGGGGCCTTCCCGGACTCTGTTGGGGCCAAAACAATAAGGTTCGGCCAGCCCTTCACTACCTGGAGGGCTGAACCATATCGTTTCAGCCCCAATGGTGGTGATTTGATGCCACGGCAGGGTGTCCTTGTGGGGGGGTCCTGATAGGGGGCTGGCCAGGGGTGGGGGAGGCTGGAGGGGCTCTGCCGCCGCCCCAACCCGCTTAAGAGCGGTATCCTTGACGTCCCTGTGGCACCAAGGATGACGGTCGTTGATGCGGATCGGCCTTGGAGGGGGGAGCATCATGGACGACGCGGGAGGGGTCGTCTTGGGTGGGGAGTGGACGGACTAATTTTTACTAGATAACCACCAGATAAACTAAATATCTTAGATTAACTAGCTCTGCTGCCGCCCCAACCCGCTTAGGGGCGGTATTCTTGGCTCCCCTTACGCGTCATTGATGCCGTCCGGGGATACGGGTCGACGGCTTGGCCGGCGTGCCCTATCCACCAAGCTAGACGGTCCGGCTTACCTCCGCTGGGAGGCCTCTATCTGACACGTCCACCCAGCGTCACATGAGGGGGGGGGGCAGGCTCTGGCTTGGCTGAGACGTTGGGGATCTGGGATCGCCGGATGCCGGATAGGGCCCGGCGTGGACGTTGTCGGGCATCGATCCATGACGTCTCTATCGGGTTTGACCCCATGGAGACGCCGCTTTTAGGGGGGCGTTTGTCCGCCAACGGACGCCATGGTGATGGTGTGCCTCGCCCTTGATCATTGGTTTTTTGTGGTCGTCCCATTTAGTTTGGAGTCTCCGCTACTGTAGGAGGATGGCAACCTATGAATATTAGTACAAAAAATATATAACTGGTACCGGATGGACGAAAACTTGCTGTGTCGCAGCGTGCGCGAAGGAAGTTTTTTACGTTATACTCTTCGTAACAATACACATGAATAAGTATGATTCGACATAACTGTTTCTAATTCCTCAAGTCGATGCCCGACAGCGTATCGAGCGCTGCCGGGCAGCGTGTCGATGCGCTCAGTCAAAACGATAACTATTGCATCACCACAATTGTCTGCCTGCTTGGTCCATACATCAAACCGTACATGGATCACCTAGTCTGGTTGGTATCTACGGCTACAAAAAGTGCCTCTGAGAGAGATGGTGATTGAATTTAAAATTACTCATGCTGGGCCATCTCTGATGTTAAGCGTTGTGGCCAACACCATAACATGGATTGAATCTGAAGTATTACATCCTTTGCTGTACACCAGGATTCTCACCTATCCGGCTGAACGGTACCTCCCAATAGAGACACATCTGACTGTAACAAAACACACGAATAATCACAAATTTCATGCACTTTGAGCTAACTTTATTGAGGTTAAAGTGTGTTCCAAATGCAGCAGCACGTCATCTAATGGTTTGGCCCCTTCTGTCATCCCAGCTGTGGATCAGTATGGGATCTACCTATATTACCAGGGATCTTCAACTGTGTGGGCTTCCATCTTGCAGTGCTGATAGGGCCATTGGAATATTCTTTCATCTGGAGGTAAATTGAAATATTGTTCCATTTCCGGAACGTTCTAAATTTGGAACAGTGCATTGACTGCGCCAGCGGCCCACGGCACAGCCACGCACTTTGCTTTTTAGTCCCTTTCCGTCACGATCCATCCACCTTTTTTGTTCGTGGACTTTCTGAAAATTTCACAGTTCCACCAGGTGTCACCATGGGGACATGCGAACGTGAAATGAAGTGCGACACTTTGATTGAATGCGATGACATGAAAGGCAGGTCACGTACCTGATTTTGACTGTTGTAAAATTGGAATGTTCCAGAAATAGAACATAATTTCCGTATAGCCAGGAGGAATCTTCCTTTATCCTCCTTCTTCATTACTGCCCCTAGCCACTGAACACTGCAATGCCATAGGACAACAGTACGCTTTTTATGCTCGTATGAAGCTCAGTTCTATGACTGGTATTGCCAACACACGAGGAAAGAAAGGAGCTCGACGCGCTCCTATTTCCGCGTCACTAGCTTCTGTTTTGTGCAAAAGAGGACATGCAGGTTGACCGTTATGGCGGCTGGCCCTCTCCAAGTACGGGCAACACGTCGGCGCTGCGACATAGTTCCAGCGTGCGTGATACAGTATGGATTCTACAGCATCTACATTATTTACACACGTCATCTAGAGTTTTTGGTAGCAACATCGATTCATTATCATCTCATTCTCGATCCCAATAAAGTCTTATATTTTCTCTGGATTACATTACGTAATATCTATACTACCTTATCTACTGCATTAGCCTTTCACCAGAGGCAGTGCATTATTTGAATAGCGACAAACCTTTGTTTTAGGACAAGAATAAACAGAATTTGGATAATAGGGGTTCCTACATTATCAAGATGGCTCGATCAATATCTTCTGAGAGTTCAAGTGAATACAGTAGGAATTCCGGCTCAAGTACGAGCAGATCGGAAGAGAGTGAGTCAGAAATGTGAAGCCGTGGAGTTCCGATCGTGCCCAATTTGTAGGGTAAATTAATACCTTAGTTGAATGTCCTACTGACAAAAAACACATACTCACTAGCTTCGGTTGGCAGACTGAGAGAGAGGTATGGTACGAATTGATGAGCGACACTGAGCGACGAGGGATTTTTGAATGTGTTTCATCTAAAGCACAGCCTGAACTGAGGTCCGGCGCTCGGTTTCGTAGCAATGGATGAGCGATATTTTTTGCATGTTTTGTATGGTGAAATTTGTGTTCGTTTTTGCTATTTTTCAGGTGTGATTTTTACACCCGACTCAAACATTGTTTTTGGACATGATTGGTGGCCGTGGCTTTTACGCACAAATTTGACGAACTTGTTTTTCGAAAAAATTGGATTCAGACGAAGGAACTACACCCGAAAACACGATGATACTACACCCAATTCACGTGGAAATCAGTAAATTACACCCTAATTTTTATTAACTTCTCACAGACATAAGTAGATCGAGAAGAGTTTATCTGTGAGAAGAGTTTATCCTTTAGAGGAGAGATAAGTCTGCGGGGAAATTTTCCTAGATTTCTGAGCCATTCATTTGTGGTTAATTTTAAGGGTTTCCAATAGTGGGCAGGCGGGGAAATCAATTTCCCCGCCCGCTATTATCAGTGAGTCTTGTTCAAATCTGGTCCGTGAAAAAATCAAATAAGGGAAGCTTGCGTGATTTCTGTCTTTTTTTAATGGGACTGGTCAGGCCAGCACGCGCCGTCCACACCAGCTGCCACATGCACCCCCAACCGTGACACGAAGGCTTGCCCTTGGAGATGATGAGAGATCTCTCTCTCCTCTCGTGCACGTGTGTTCTCTTGCTTGCTTGCCTTATGATGATGGGAATGCGAGGGCCTGAGGCCCATCACACCATCCATCACGTGACCATGTGACTGTCCTCGCACATGACGGCCGATCATTCCGTTTCGGGAGTGCTCGACCATGGCAAGCGTGTCGAGCTGGTAGGCTTAGCAGTAGCTTTAAGGCCAAACCAACCGACGAATCGACCGGCAAAACATCCAACAGGCCTCACAATGACGGCAAGCATTACACCATGGAAGCCGTTCGCCGGTGCACCGAGCTAAACACTGGCAAATAACCCGCAAGACAAGGCGGCGGGGGTGACTCTGAGGACGACGTCCCCCTCCACTTCCCTGTATCGGGCGCGGCGGCAGCACCGTTGCCCGCACCAGCGCAGGCCGCGGCAGCGCCTCCGTTCGGTGCGGCGGCGGCGGCAGGAGCGATGGCGGCAGCGGGTACAAGCAGGAAGAATCCACAAGTCCCACCCACCCCCCTGAACATGCCAAACCCCTACACTACGCTGTAATTTCAACGAACGGGGGGGGGCGTGAGGGGGGGGGGCACGTTTCAGTTTGCCGAACCTACGGGGGTCCGCGCCACGATGCCGGCCCCGGCCCCAGACCCAACGGCGCTGGCGGCCGCGCGAAGATGAAACCGACAGAAGTGGAGCCTGCAGGTACAATTTTTCGACTGAGAAGACCGGGACAGCAGCCACGGCTCATGACAGCCCCCTCCATTTCTTGCGCCGGGCGTGGCGGTAGCAACGACGCCCACACCAGCCCCGGCGCCGGAGAACTTCTTTCGCTGACGTTCCCGTTTGCCCAGGATATGACAACGCCACCGATCGGCACAACGCTGACGGGAACAACCGCGGCATCAGCGGGAGCGAGTGACAAACATTAGCAGCGGGGGTGGAGATGCGGACCAAGTGCCGCAGCATCAAACAATCTGAACGGGGGGGGTGACGTCCGCGACTGTGCCCCCCCACCAATTTCCCTACGCCGGGCGCGACGGCCGCGCCAGGGACCGCACCTGCGCAGGTGCCGGGGGACCTCTTGCTTACGTTATTTTTTGTGACGATGGGGACGGGAGTGAAGCACGCGGAAAATTTTCTCGAGCATCTCCAATGCTTGCACCGGCCGAGACGCTCGCCGGAGCACCGGCGGTAACGAAGGTGGAAGCCAAGGATGGTGGGGGTTACCCCGCCTCGCAAAAAACATAGGAGGACAACAGCACCGGCACCTCGCCTCGTGGGGTGGAGAAAGACAATGGCCACCGAGGCAACGCGTGCGCCAACGCCAGCAAAGTCCCCGATCCCCTCCAGCAGCTACGATGGTCGGAAGGGTTTACGACAACGCCGAATAGGATCGGAGGAGATCCGACTCGACATTTGGTCCACCAGTTGAATCGTTGTTCAAGAGACAGATTTTGTGTTTTGGATAGCGTTTGAGTATCAAATGCATGCGTTTGTGAGCGAGAAAAATGAATCTTTTCAGCGTGACCACTGAAAGTTTGTGATTATGACTCGTTTTTGTGTGACATCAGGATGAAAAAAATTGTGCGAATCGCTGTGGAATGTGGTGGTGACGAAAGGTTGACCGTGCAGAGGTGCTGGTTGGGCAACAGCGCCCCCATATGAGGACAACGCTTTAGGCCATGGTTTCCCTTGGCTTGTCTTGTTTTTTTTTGCTTTCTGAACCAGACAGTTGAAACATTACAGGAGGTCTTAAACAGCCAAGAGGATCGTGGGAGGATGCTTATAAGCCTTTGGGGGACCAAACGCCTAGGGCATTGGGGATTGCCTGTGCAAAAGGCCAACTATGATGTCGGTCTTTGAGTGAGGCCACGCCTCAGCCACAAAGCAAAATGAGAGTTGTCGTGTTTTTCGTTGTATCACTGCAACAAAGGAGGGGGTCGACGAAGGGCAGCAGACAAACGCGCCCACGAAGGGCCACCGGAGCGCCCTCAGCAGATAATGCACCACCGCTAGAGTTCAATCAGCACATCCATCGAAGCGGAGACGAAGGTACGTTTGTGGGACTACGTCGGGGAGGCGCCTCGCATGTATTCGACGGCAAGGAACAACAGCGCTTGGAACAGGGCCGGCTGCCTTTACCTTTGTTACTCTTTGAGAACGGCCACGCCACGTCCACAACAAAGACAACAACTATCACGTTCTCTGCCGGATCATTGCATCCAAGGAGGGACTAGACGTTTTGCGTCCGAACAAATACGCCCACGAAGGTCAAAGGAAAGAAGTGCCCGTGAGGGGGCACCTGGAATGCCCTGCATAGATGATGCACCACCGCTGGAATTCCAGCGGCCCCTACAGGGACGAAGGCAAAGGTACATGTGTGGGATGACATCGGGGCGACGCCTCGCGTGTATTTGATGGGGGCAAAGGGCTGTCATAACAACAGCATTGCGTGCTGATGGGGCATTGTCGACAGCTGGCGTCACGGCTCTTGGCTATGAAGGCAATGAAGACCGAGCAACAGGTAACAAAGGCCGACGCTCGCGCAGGGCATTGTGATGATAAGCGCCCGTGCAGGGTAGCAGAAACTATGAAGGAGGTCCGCACAGGGTAGCGAAACAACATAGGCCCGCATAGGGCAGCGGCAACAGCGGAGGCCCGCAATGGGAGGGCTGTCCAGTAACAAAGGCAGTCCAAGCCACGGCCGCTGACAGATCCGCAGCCGGCAGAAAGGCCGCCCAGGCTAGCCTAGTAATAAATCGGACAATACGGATCGTCTTAAGGTGAGTTAATGTTTATGCTGGCTGTCTCAAGCTGACCTGCTCTTTGTCTTTCAAACTGCATAAGATGGCGGTGCCACAGAATTTTTTGCAACGGAGATGCGACGGGGCGGACAAGCGAGCCAGCACAAGACCCTTGCTCTTCCCCATGGACCTGGGAACGAACACACACGAGAGGCTACCAAGCGCGCCCTCACAGTGCTGCGCTACTTGGGAACGTCTGCACAGGGCATCGGAGGAGCGTGCACACGCAGGGCCGCACAAATTGAGCGCGCCTACACAGGGCATCGGATAAGCGCGCCGGCACAGGTCCCTCGCCCTGTCTTTTCTTTGAGCTCAATTCGTGGCATGTGGGGTCAACGATGGCAATCGTTCTCGGTGTTACATTAACAGTTTACGTGGCGCCGGTATGAATGGAAGCAGAGGAAGATGAGGTATTGGTGCAGATGATACAAGAGGCAATGTCGGCTTCCGTGGGAACTTCAACGGGATTTTTCTGAGAACGCAGCTACAGCGGCAACAACAGCGACATCAGAAGCTGGAGCGGCGGCAACGCTAGGAGAGGCAGTGCCTGGAGCAGCGGAGGCATCAATAGGAACGGCGGTGGCAGCGACAATGGCGACGCCGGCAGCAGGAGCAGCGGCAAAGATGCAGCGGCGGCGGGGTGGCAACCAATAAAAGCCCACCGGGTTGGTGCTGTCACTCACTCACACCGTAGTGTCGACAAAAAATCCCATTGGGTTGGTGCTGTAGCTCACACCGTGGTGTTGGCAAAACAGCCCATTGGGTCGGTGGTCGGTGCCAGCACATAGGGATGACACTTGCAGCGCTCCACTCACTGGTCAAAACACCCTAGTAAAGTTCGCACATTACTCTCTCTCTCTCTCTCTTGCCTTTTGGAGTCTGTTCATGGACTCAACCCGTGTTCCCATGAGGATCATGCCCTCCGGGCCCCTGAATCGGTTCTGGTCCGTCCATCGGATGGCCCTCAAGCCCATTCTTAAATGGATTTCTGTTTTGGGGCCCAGTGCATGCCCAGCAAGCCTGCCCACACATCAAAATTTAGCGGACCAGTGTACAGTGATGAACCCTTGGCTCATTTGTCTGAGGGTACGTCAATCAAATATCTACCCCTCAACACGGAGCGCAGAGCAGCAAGCGAGCGTGCCCGCGGGAGGCTGTACAAATGAAACCGCCCAAATGAGGCAGCCACAAGCGTGCCGATAAATAGCAACACAGGCTAGGGTTTCTCGAGACGAAGGTTTTCACGAGATGCGGGGGTCATGGCATGTCAGCCCTGTGCTCCCTGTTGGCAAGAAGCCGATGAAGGCACATAATGTATTTTTCAATACACTGAGCTAGTGTCTAGCAACACTGTTGGTGCAGTGCAGTTTTTGCCAACGGCAGTGGTTTCTTTCAATCCCCGTGGCCAATTCTTACAGAAGGCCAGCAGCATACTTGGGGTAAGGCCCAAAGTCTTTCGACAAGACGAGAACGCAGCATGCATCACGTGCCTGCAGTCTTCTTATACCAACGAGCATCAGCTTTGAGCTGAGATTTTGGGGTGAGCACGATACTTCCAAAACCTTTCTCTACCAGTAGCCACATCGTGCATGCACAAGGAGATGCTTTGCAAACCATGCTGCATGGATCCCCCTGACAAATGAGTTGCCCACGCAGGGCTGTCATTACGTTTGCACGCAAAGGGTCAGGCGAGCAATCAAGCCCACTCAGGCAAGGAGCCATACAAGAATACAAGCCAAAAACAGCAATGTGAGTGTGATATCGGCGTCCCATGAGTCTAGCGATGAACTTGTGATGGCACAAAATGGTGCAGCAACTAAACTTGCCTGTGAGAAGACCACCATAGAACAATGAGACCGCACACGTGAGCAACCGGCAAAGAGATCGGTGATTGGCGGCACGTAACAGTGCCTGTGAAGGGCTGAGGACCAAGTGAACAACACAGTCCACCTGATGCAGCAATGCTAGCAGAGCCGTCATGCCCATGATGTACAATACCCATGACGTACACTGCAGCCTCGGTTCAGAGTACCACACTTGCCGATTGACATCTACAACTGGCAACGACAGAGATGTTTTTCACAGGGATATGCAAACATAGATACCCACAAAGGGTAGCATCAAAGGGCATACGTGTGGCATGTCATGCCAATCAATTAGGCTCACTTGCCGGCATGGGGACCGAGAAAAACTTGTTGGTCACAAATGGCGGAAACAAAGGGGACGTCCAGCGAGCTAAGGCATCATCCGCCATGTTAATGAAGAACACCTGCCAAAACCCGTGCAACAAGGGCCCAGTGTGACAAATGTTCCACGCTGCAGCGTTGCTATCCTGCAGCTGATGGGGTATGTCCACAGCTTCATCCACGAAAGGCTAGTAGTACATCTGCGGCTGTTTTCAAAGCAGCAGTTGTTCTTCTTTTGCCCTTTCTGCACCGCAAGTGACACGTAACAGAATGACCGCAGCACCCCGAGGGTAGGATAGCAAATCAGTGCGCTTGGACAAGACTGCAACGCAATGTGACTTGATACTTTGTGACACAATGCGGCAGCCGCATAAATGGCTGCTGAGGCACAGGAGGGAACGCCGTGCGACGATGGGGAGGGGATGGTGGGGAGGGGGCACTTGTGGATGTCGCCAGCACCGAGTCATTCGACAAGCAATGGCCACCTAAACCGACAACATCGCCCTCAACAACCCCGCATGCCATATTGCAGGGGCTTTGGCGGCAACTGATAAGAGGTTTCAATGCATCTTAGATCTTGATCATGGCTACAACCAAAGCTGGCCACTGAGCAGTCCCAAATCACTGTTGTCTTCCCCCACGTTACACCTTTTCAGAGACTCAGACGAGTTTGTGTCGGCGGCTCATGGCGCCCGCTTGGTGCAGCGACCGCCAGCGCCGCCTCTTTCCAGGTGGGTGCTGCAAACCCCTCTGAGTGGCTCGCTCCGCGAGCCGGTGGGCGAGAC
>JALLPA010001175.1:0-11660 GCA_036939895.1 Thalassiosira exigua
GCGACTGGGTAAGGATTGCCCTACTCAGAGAGCCATCAGAAGTGATGAGCTCTGCATGGTACCGAGGGAAGGAGACCACGCTTGAAATGCTGCGTAGCCTCACTCGTGGAGGTGCTGATGCAGATGCATCTCTCCAGGCTGGGGCAGCGTGGCTGTGTGATTTCACTATGAGACTCAATCCTGCCGCTGTCGAGTCATCGAGTGCAGGGTCAACAGCAACTGCTGGGAGATTGAAGGAGGATGAATTGGCAAAAAAGAGGCAGGCGGCTAAGGAGCAAGTCATGGTAGCAATGGAGGTTCAAATGTGCAAGTTTGCAGCCAACATAGGGGACTTTGATTCGCCCACTAACTAAGAACTAAGACTGAATTCTAATGAAAATCTGAAAATGGTTGAAATGAAAAGAATCCTTGTATGAGTCGTAGTGTAAAATGCATCATTCCACCAACTTCTGACTCTGATCCTATGACTCTGATTTTCTGCCTGGACGCGTACGACTGCAATTCGGATATTCCACAGCCGATTATCGGTCTTATCTCGATTTTTGTGATCTAAACTCAAGTCGTGATTCACACCCCCTTTGACGTCCATGAACTTCCGGAACGCTTTATTGACCACCTTATGGAGTCTAGCAGTTAACATTCTCCTACTTACGTCTTCCATCCATGAACCCTGTGTACGTGAGTATATGAACCAGTAAATAACCTTTTTCCCACATCTTATGAGTCTTCAAAAATAGCAGGTGCTTACCAAGTTTATTTTTTGTGTAAGCGACAATGACTTTCCCATTCTCTGTGACGTTGGAAGTCTTGTTTGCCAATTCAGCTTGCAATTCGTCTTCATCAATTGCGATATCAGTATAAATTGACTCTATTAATCACATACAATTCCTGGTGGAAGGAACCTTGATACCCAGATGTTGCATACCTGTGATGGCTTCCTCTTTTGATGGGCGAGCGTTTTTACAAGTTTGCCCATGGACCTGGTGTTCTTGAAAAGACGGGATATATTCCTCTTTTAAAGGAGAAGGCACATACATGCAACCCTTGTTTCTGGTGATAAATGTCCCATCCACCACCTGGAAACTGAGACTCAATGTTTGTGAACAGCTCTTTTAGTCGGGTAAAAAGCTTCAATGTTTCTGGATTTGCATCACCCTTTGTTTTCCTGGAAAGTTGATAGTCTACCCACCACTCTGCCTGGCAATCAAGTAGTATGGAAAGCCCAGACTGCAAATCCCCCCCCCCCCCCTTGAATGAAGATATGCGACCTGATCTTCAATAGAAAAATTAAATCTGAGAAAAATGGAGTTATCTTTTATCATATATTGTAAGACAGCCTAAACGAACCGTAAATGTATGTGTGAACTCACACCTCTTCAACGCAAAGACAATCCTTCTCTTCTGAGTCAGAATCGGCTTTGTCCATGACAGATAGTCCGTGTCCTGCTGGAGGAGGAGAGGAAGAGGAGGGGGAGGACAAGAAGTTTGGGAATATTCCTGCAAAGTGCCTTCAGTAGCTTCTGTAGTCTTGGTCCCCTCCCTGATATCCTCCCAATTATAAGCCGCTCGGATCAAAAGTAGCTGGCAACACACAAATATGGTAATTTCCTGGATTGAAAATTTTGGTTGTGAACTCATGGGCGATCTTGACCTTGAGTGCATTCCCCGAAATCTCGTAGTACCCGTTCTCTGTTCCGGCCATGAAACGCCCACCTTGTTGTGAACAGATTTCTCGCAGAGGCAAGAGCATGACGTGTCTCCTTTTGTTGTTGGCGCCAGCAAACCCATTCTTACTCCGATAGGCAGGCCTCAATTGATAGACCATGTCCTTGAAGAGGTAAGTTCGGTAATTCTTCCAATGTCCTTTCAAGGACTTATAAAAACAGACATCTTCATTTTTGATGCATTCCTTGCCACCTTCTTGTCCACCAAGCTTTTCCAGGAGTCACTCGAATTCCTCCAACTCGTCAGCCTTGGTGTTATTTTTGCTGGCGAGATCAGATTTGTAGTCGTTCAACTCCTTCATGATTCTCTTGCCACGAAGGGACAGTGGTGCCTCATCCTTGTTCGGCTCGGCGGGAGCAGCAACGGGCGACGCAGCGGTGGAAGCGTCATCAATCACATTAAACATGGGCGGACGCTTGCGTTGGCCAACAGACGCAGGAGGTTTGTGGTCGGACACGGGGACGGCACTGCAGTCCTTCATCTTTGCGACAGCATTGCGCTCCTTCATCTTTTCAACGAAATTCTTGAGGGCTCGTCATCTTCAGAGTCGCTCTCGTTCGCGGCGCCGTCCGCCTCCCTCAACCTTTTATTTGCGTCGAGACCATCTGTAATGGTGTCCCTCTTGGCATTGGCTGTGGCGACGGTAGCGTCACGCCGGACGGCCGTGGCCTCGATTTGCCGCGTGAGCCGTTGCACGTGTTGAGTGCGAATTTGGATGCTGGCCTTGTGTTCATCCGCCTTCTTCTTCAAGCTCGGTGATGCCCCGGGGGAATAGGCAATGGGAGTCTCCCATAGCGGTTTGGGTGTGCTCGGTTGAGGCAATGTTGTGCTCAACGATTGTAATTATGAGACGAGATGAAATATGATCGAAAGAGCTCCCCTCTGTGATGAGATGCCGCTGTGCCACTGCTTGTCTTCGATGCCCGTCGATCTTTGACGAAAATTCGTGAATTCGTGACTCACGGCAAGAATTCCACTATTTTATGAATGTCCCAGTGTACCGGTTCCCACAGAGAATGACATTTAAAAGACAGACAGACCGTTGTCATGACACAAAACACGAAACATGAAACGATGACAGCCACAAAATTGATGTCTCATTTAGACGGAAAATCTACGACAGCCGCAAATAATGTTGCACCAGCAGTTAGAACTCACTCACCATAATTTCGTTTCATTCGACTCAACATCAAAACCATGGACCCTCGCCCGCCTACCAAGCGCTTTCCCAGCAACAGCTGGAGCTACTATACTCCTCCTCACGATGGCCGCGGAAAGAAGAAGTCTCCATCGTCTGAGTCCATTGCCTCTTCTGAAAAATTTCGAGACAATGTTGCTCGCGAGTTGGCGACCTTCTTGGACGCTCGGAACAAGCTCACCACGGAGGGCGGCGACGAGAAGATCACCACAGGCGAGAGTAGCGCCGACGCAGCTGTCCTGCCCGATGAGTGGTGGCAGCTCTACATCAAGGTGGAAGATCTGGATATCATCACGGACAATATTGTGAAAGAAAACAACGACCTGTACAAAGTGTGCGACAAATTGGAGGAGGAAAGGGACCAGCTTATATTCGACTTGGGCAAAACGGAGCAGGATGTAGCTGGATTGAAAGAAGAATTGACTATTCGTGACACGCAGATAGAAAGGACCATGGATTTACTGCGCCACGAGGAGTGTCCTATGCAGCTCGATGACAGTGACTTGATGATAAATGCTGGAAATAAGTCGCACGATTCTCCCAAGGAAAAATGCCAGCCAGCTCCTCAACAGATTCAGAATCGACCCACGGAAAGGCCTTGGCATTTGTTGGCTTTGCCCAAGCGAGTACAGTTATAATGGGGGACGACGGTGTGCCTTCTCAAGGGCCCAGCGCATTGTCTCCTGCTCAGAATCATGTTGACGTATATTACCCTTTGTGAGCATGCCATCCACAAGTCATGCTGTGACTCTTACCTTAAAGCAGTGTTGCAGCCGGACGAGAGGCTATCAGATCGACTGGAGGGAGCAAAACGAAGAGAATTCAGGTGCCCACACTGTCAGAGACTGAGCAACTGTCTGCATCCATTTGTTGACGTAGTAGGTGCAGACTGGCTTGATGCCGCTCCTAAGCATTCCACCAAGAGCAAGATGGAAACCACAACGACGTTCAAATCAGATGAGGGGGGGGTGTTAGTCGACCGCATCAATTCTAGAGAAAGCATGGCAAATGCCGATGATTCTTTTTTCAATGGAAATTATTCGCTCTACAATTTCCTTTCAACCTCGAAATGGTGGGCCAGCAACAACAAGTCGATATCATGGGACTGTCAATGCGCCTTTTCTGAGCGAAGCGATGACACCAAGCCGACTTCCTTGTCAGAATCATCGACCGCATCATCACCGAGGAGACTCTCAAGGCGGATACATGCCCCGAAATTGGCGTGTGGAACACCGTGTTACGAACACCCCGCCTGGTCCGTAGATGGGCCCACTCTCTCTCAGCTTGGGTAGAAAGTGGGGCACGAAGTCCTACCATACCCACACTGAGTGAGCCGAAGCGACAACCTCCCTCCGACGTCCTTTGCAGATTCATGGACCAGGTGACCGATGTTGCACACCAAGCCGACGCTTGCAAGCTGGAAGAGGACGGGTTTTTCGACCAAGAATTCCGGCACTACCTTAGCAAGAATTTGGTATACAATCGGACCAATCGAATAGCCGGAAAAGAAGTTGTTGATGTGAGTGGTTGTCCTGTTGCTTTGCGTGGAGTGACTGGCTCGTAATATATTGGATCTTAAAGAGGATTTTCTCATCAATCTCTCCTTCAATGTGTTTTGCAGTGGCCACAGTGCCTCACTGAGACATCCATCTCGGATGTTCGTCGCCAAGATCTGTCAAGGGAGAAGCTGATATCAAAGCTGCTGTTTTCGACACAGGCATTTACTTATACTAGGCTAGTAAGATTTTTCTTCTAATTTTAAAATGGTTGATGATTAAAATACCTTCTTCTAAACAGACGATAGTGGTTTAATTTTTGCCGTAACAATATTGCGAGTAGTGTAAAATAAGTTTTTGATTAGTAAAACTTAGCGTATGGAAAAACAAAAATTAGCTTTCGTTAGGTCCTCTGGAATCATTTGATCAATTTAGCGTATTTGGTGTCTAGAGAGGATCTTCTGATGGTAGACGAGTGCGATTGACCGGTCCTGGGGAGTTGTAGGCGAGGGCCGAATGTCTGGCAGGGTTCTGGCGGGAGAGATGAGATGGACGGGGTCGAGGCTGGGAGGCTTCTGCCAGCTTCTGCCCACCTTTTTGTGTGGCTGGTGACGGGAAAGGGCGCTTAGGATTTCCTCGTATGTATCATGAACTCAAAGCCTACCTAGAGGTCTGCACTTACCCATGTTGCCTTAGAAAACACAGTACCTGGTCAAAATGCAAAGTGCCTTTGGATGGGCCTCTGAAAATGCAAGAGGCATCCTGGGCGTCGTCGTCGCCTGGGGACGGGCCGAGGGCGAGGTCGCTGCCAGTGCCGGTGCCGTTGTCGTTGTCGTCGTTGTCGTCGTCGTCACTGCTGCTGCTGCTCATGGCGACGCCCGCCGCGGCCTCCTGGCGTTCGCCGTCCTTCTGAATCCGTTCGAGGTGGGGATTTTTACCCTTCTGACCGTGGCGCCGTCGCTGGACGTTGACGTCTTAATATACGTCTAAGCCGAACCTGCTCTGTCCAGCCTCGCCATGGTCAGAGGCCCCAAAACGGAATGGCTGCATTGCGCTGCTGCCGTGACTGAGGCGCTGTTGCGCATGTGATCCCGCGTGATGTGGCTGTGGTCACTCGCCACTCCATTGCCACAAGAGATGTCGGTCGCGAGTCGCGAGTCGCGAGACAATCGGGATAGGCCTCTCAATCCCAATCATGATGTCGTGCCGTTAGAGATGTCGCTCATATCCGTAAAAGTGCTCTTCTTCGCCTCGGCGCGGGAGGCGGCGGGGAACATCGCGTCGGCGTCGGTGGTTCTCGGGTCGGATGAGGGCACTGACACTGGTGCGCTGCGGTGAGAGCTTCGTTTTTATTCGATGCACTCAAGAGGCAAAGGGGGGAAGGGGGAAGTGCCGGCGCTGACAGCATACAGCTGAGGTGGTTGCGGCGTGGGCACCGCCACCGCCACCGCCACCGCCACCGCCACTGCCACCGCCACGATTGCGAAGGCGAAGGGAAGGGTCTGATTTGAGTTTTCTGCGCCTGGCGATGATGAATCTTTTCAGTGCGGCAGGAAGTAGGACTGCTCGTGGACAAATGTGATTGAGAGGATCCCTTGCGGGCCTCACGGACAAACCAAAACCCCCACCACCCCCTAACTTCCGCCTCGCGCCCGTGCGAAAAATATTATCGACCTTCCCGATCTGACGCCCATTTGCCTAACGAAGGGCGAAGCTAGCGACCCTCTACCCCAAGCTCGCCCCACTGGTCCGGGACGAGGAGAACCTGACGCTGGCCCTGAACGAGGAGTACGTTCCCCCGGGCGAGGTCCTGGGGCTGAAGGAGGGAGATGTGGTGGCGCTGATCCCGCCCATTAGTGGAGGGTGATTGCGACTGATCATTATGGTTCTTAAGTGTCCTTCCTCTACAAACGGCTCCTCATGGTTGCTGCCTTCATTCAAAGCAGGAACCCCTTCTCCTCTAAACTTGGTGTTGGGCAGAGGTGATAGAGACAGCGCCAGTATTACATGACAAGGAATCTAGCTTGAAATTACGGACAATATATTCAACCATGAGTCAATATTGTTGTCATCAACTGACTTTGTGTCTACATCATGTTGCAATGCTCAGACTTTGAACTGATGGAGCTTCGTGCTGTCCGTGGCGGTGAATCATGCTTTGTTACAACACACCCAATATTCTAGGACTCCCGCATGCACCGCAGCATGACATACAGGGATGGTATTGCTATCGCTGCTTCCATCGTTTCTGGGAGTCCTAGAGTATTGGGTGGTTGCAACTGACATCAGGCAACGCAATGCCGTTTTCCGAAAGGAAAGAAGTCAACAGGGGGCCGCAGGCGACGTCGTTCATCAGTTTGTGGCATCAGACATCAGGCGCCCTACTCCATCACCTGGATTTCTCCCTCCTCCTCCTCCCTCTCCCTGGTCCATCGGAGCCACGCCCCAACACAGTGCTCCAGCGCCGGTCCGCCGTCCAGCACCCCCTCTGTGTCGCTTGTTTCCCACCCCGACCTTACATCCTTGATCATTTTGTAAGGTTGAAGGACGTAGTTACGGATTTGCGCGCCCCACCCTGCCTCCACCATGTCTCCCCTTATGGCGTTGATGTCTTTCAGCTTCGCCTCCTGGGCGATCGCTAGGAGCTGCGCCTTCAGGCGACGCAACGCCAGCTTCTTGTTCATAAGCTGGCTCCGCTCCTGCGTGCAACGCACCGAGATCCCCGAGGGAAGGTGCTTCATGCGTACCCCGGTCTCGACCTTGTTGACGTTCTGCCCCCCCTTACCCCCGCTGCGCATCGTGGTTACCTCCAACTCCCCGTCCGGTATGTCCACATCACTCACCACCTCGTCCTCCAAGACCGGCACCACATCCACCCCCGCGAACGTTGTCTGCCGCTTGTTGTTGGCGTTAAATGGGCTCAGTCGGACCAGGCGGTGCGCGCCCCGCTCTCCCCGCAACCACCCATAGGGGTCCTCCCCCTCCACGAGAAGTTCTACTCTCTTGTAGCCGACTACGTCCCCTGGGCTCTCGTCCAGCGTCGTCACCGTCATGCCCTTGGAGGACGCGTACCGAGAGTACATTCGGTAGAGGATGGAGACCCAATCGCAGGCCTCAGTCCCGCCCGCGCCCGCGGTGAGGATCAGGCGGCAGGGCGAGGCGTCGTAGGGACCGCTCAGCAGGGTCTCCAGCTCGTATCGTTGGGACAGTTCCAGCAAGGTCTGCGCAGAGGAGCGGCACTCCTCGGCGGCCAGTGCGATCATCTCGTCGTCGCCGACGTCACTTCCATCTCCGTCCACCAACATCTCCTCCAGCATCTCCAGCGCCCCCTCAGCGTCCTCACTGAGACTCGCCCACGCCTCCATCCCATCCCGCAGCTTCGTGTACTTGGCCACCTCCCTCGTCACGACCACGTTCCGCACGGCGTTCGGAGCCTCCCAGAACGACGGATCCGACCGCTCTTCTTCCAAATCAGAGAGGCGGGATCGTATCTGCTCCAACGGGGGCGTCGAGGCCAGGTTTCGTTCGTGCAACGCGGAGGCCTCCGAGAGGAGCCGGCGGAGGGAGGACAGGTCCGACGAATGTTCAGACGGCGACGAGGCGGGGGCCGATCCCACTCGCTCTCCGACGCCACCCTCCACCGCGCTCGACGTTTCGAAGAGGTCGCGCCCTCGCCTTCGTCTGCGTCGACGTCCCGGTCCGAGCGACGTCGGGGGAGACGTCAACGCCGAGGTCGACCCAGTCCACCGACGCCGGATGCCGCCGCCGTCCGAGAGGCTTTGGGGCAAGACGAACGCCGCATCCCCCGACGCCGCAACCACGGCCGCGGCCGTGGCGGATAACAGGAGCCCGCGACGACCGGATCCGAGCCCGGGTCCGGAGGGGGCTTTCCGTTTCATGTCAAAGTCAAAGTTGTTGTTTGGAAAGGTTGAGGTTGAGGAAGCTCTACATGATCGCTTCAAGTACTAGCTTTGATGCGGAAATCTCCATCACGGGGATGTGGCACAGTGGCAGCGCGTCCGCTTTGCATGCGGAAAGTCCGGGGTTCGACTCCCCGCATCTCCACTGCAACATTCGAATGGTCACGTGTTCGACTCACGTTGCGTGCTTACTGGTGCACGTATAGCTCAGTGGTAGAGCGTTCGATTGCAGCACCTTACATTTTGCCATTTTGCCGCTTGCCAAATGTATGTTTTGCTGCATTACTGCTACAGTGACAGGCATAGCTTCATCCCCATTCTATTCAACATACTCGTCTTTAGCCTATTCTTTTGAACACACAACTATCAAACAGAATTTACCTTATATCTTTTTACACATAACATGCATTCTCTAGAGTCGTCACGTAAGTTTCTCGTTGTATGCATCGCTGTATGCATCTCTGAATGGACGTGGCTTATGTTTATGTAGAAACTGATATGGTTTTTCCAGGAATTTGACCTTGACCAGAGCTTCGAGATGTATGCTAAAGCAAGAGCCGAGCTTAAAAAGATGCAGTGATGGTCACTCTTGTTGTTTGTGTGTGCATGACTTGTAGATAGTCATAATCAAGGCCATTGGCACCACTGCTGAGGTCATCTGCTGATAACATGCTTTCTACCCTACAGGTACAGGAACAAAACATAGGATCTGCAAACTTCAACTTGAGGAATTTTCCTCCGAAACCACCAGCACCAGAAGAAGCTCCTTGAAGGATTTGTCAACCGGATAGTATCCTAGATATTGATCCCCTCAAAGCGCTGAGGTGGGACAAGCTGGGGATTCTCTGGGGTCCCCGACCATTGGGTTTCCATCTCAATTGCTGACCGAGGCATGGCTTTGTATATTCATCAGAAATATAATGCCGCAATTGTGGCAAGATGAATGATGGTTTTCACTTAGGTAGAATGTTGCAAACAAAATTGTTGGTACAGTCAGGCCACGCTAATTTGTACTCACAAAATTTCGTACTTTCCAGCAATTCGCACCATTAACAGCCCGAACTCTGATTTTGGCAGGAATGACACATTTACGTAAGTATAGTGTTGTTACCGTAGAATAACACTGTACATACGTGTGGGTTCGTACATATAGCCCTTTGCTAATAGTACTTTCCAGCAATTAGTATATCCAAATGCCGATACACTGGAGGTACGAATTGCTGTAGCGACACTGTATACCTTATATATATCTCATTGAAATGATGTCTAGTTGAGAATCTCAGACCTCCGACCAGCTGCCTAAAAAGGAAGTGACATTGGCTTCCTTTGCTTTAGAGTAACAGAACCTGGATCTTAGGCAGTCATTACCTGTGATAGGGTTGGATGTGAATAAACAATGAACTTTTACAACACCATTATTGTGGATACCATTTTCTTAGGCAGGAACACACATCTCAAACCCTGAAATTACCAGCTTCGAGTTGCTGGTGAAGATTTTCTGTATTGGTCTTGTCAGTTCACCAATCTTTTTGTTTAATAGAGGATGAAAGTAGGAGCAACGGGTGAGAGCATGAGGGAGGCGCTGAAAATTTGAGAAAGTTAAATTCTCAGTCAGCTGCAAACCTTCGACAGAAGTAGGCTGAGCTCATTCGGTTCTTTTGAAACCTTTGAGCGACAAGCTGGATCAGACAAAAGGGTCACCTTCCAAGCCAGTGGGCAACATCTCTTCCTCTCAGAGATCAAAGTGATGGCTCAACACATCGATCAGAAACCACATAACATCAAAAGTGTAGCATGTGCTACCGCATGCACTATAGCCGTATTTGTTCTGCTAAGAAGAAGAGCTCAACTACGGGGTACATTCAGTGCGACACGCCAATTCGCAAGGCTTGTTAAGAAGAGGGGCATAATTCTCATAATTGACAATAACTTGTTTCATTTGTCCAAACCCTACATAATAATATGTTGTATCTGCCACAATGTGCCACTGTGGTATATCAAACCTAATCAATGTGATCAACTTTGTGGTGCTTGTTGCTTTTACATATATCTGATATACCAATTTTCATAATCCCGAATTTTTTCTCGAAAAAGCAAAATTCAACATCTGATGCAAAAGCATCGTTCTGCACCGTAATGAATGTCATTGTGAGAGGAAATACAGTCAATGAAATACATAAATGTATTTGCATTGGCATTATGTACCAATCACCCTAACTATTCATATCAAGCTACATCTAGTGTAATCTCACTCGATCTAAATGGTATGAACCAACAATCAAAGATGTCGTCTCAAGACGAGGTGTTAAAAAAAACGGACTCATCACTTGAATCATGATTTGTCACTGTGACAACCCCAAAATATATTACCTGATGCATATTGAAACTACTATGCGCTTGTAATGATGTAAAGCGGGCGTATGTAGCAAGTTTTTTATGCTTATGCAAGTTTACGAGAAATTGGTCCTTGGGCAAGAAAGAGCAACCCTACCCATTTTGACATTTATCTGAATGTGTGCTCAAGTCCTAAAGGACTGGACCTAGCTTCTTGTAGCTCGGGACCTTTGGCTTGCTGAGGTGCAAGAGACTACAACTACGACTACAGCTGTGTGAATAAGTGCGTAAACTCTAGCTGGTCACTCGTCACGAGGACCCAGCTCCCTCTGAGGCGAAGTCTCGCTCGGGTGAGAAGGGAAGGATCCTCCAAACTACTGCTAATGGTCCGTCCATACTCGCTTTTGCAACATCTCCGCATCGCCCATTTGCCAGTTAAACCTTGAAAAACTTTTTGCGGCGACGGTTTTGTCTCGTTTTTTGGCGAAACAGCAAATGGTCACGCTTGCCTGTGACAAGTAGAAAGATCGCATTGGTCAAACTTCTGACATCAACAAAGAACGTAAAATAACCGGAAAAACCGTTTACGGGAATGGAAACTTTGGAAAATTCTTTTCGCGAAAAGGCGTCAGCTGACGCCGGCTGCATCTCCAACGCAAAATCAAGCCGTTGATTGAAGGCATTCGTCCACCGATTTCGAAACGAAGAGCTTCTCATTCGAAATGGCTTTCGGCCAGTCGAAACACAACATGACTCCGAATGACGGGCGCTTCGAACCAGCCTTTCGGGGGCAGAAGAGGGCTTGTATGGGCTTCAAACTTGCTCTGTTCGGGCGGCCGACGAGATACTTTGACAGTCTGTTTGGAAAGGAAAACTTTATATTAAAATGGCGATCGGCGATGCGAGATCGCAAAGGAGTATGGACGACCCATCGCCCTGCTCCGCTCGCCGTGCCGACTTAGCCAAAGGTTTTCATGGCGAAGTGGT
>JALLPA010001176.1:0-18629 GCA_036939895.1 Thalassiosira exigua
TAGAGAGTCCGTTTTAGAAATAGTTTTTCTAATCCGATTTAATACGAGTACTACTACTCCTACATACATAGGTCAAGATATCACGAGCTCTGCATACCTCTTCGCAGCAGCTTCAAGCTTTGAACATAAATCCCGTTCTGATCAGAACTCAAGACAGGAGGCACCTACACCACCATCTATCTCTAGGTACTACATGCATGTAAACAGTGATTCATTTTAAGAACACAGATCAAAGGACGACATACACTACATGCTTCTAATCAATCACATAAAATCACATGACTAAATCATTACAGGAGGATGATTTGGCCGTTTGAAAGAGCTATAACCCAAACGAGTACCACCAATGACTGGCATTTTGAACCATGTTTCCGGGAGCAGAAGGGGGCTCACATTGCCTTCAAATGTGTTTTCATATGAAAATTCATCAGTCCGGCTGGAGCGGAAAAAAATTATTTGAGAAGGCAATTTCATCGCCGTTATTAGAATTTTTATAGGGGTTACGTAAGACAAACGGCCGTATGAAAATATTGTAAATTGAAAGCATGAGAAGAAGAGAGCTGTTGCAATTCTAAACAGGATCTAATAAATTTTACGGAGAAACTCCTGGCACCCTCAATTTCTAACCATGGCGGCAGTGGTCCCCCCCTGTCGAGCCCATAGGTGTCCATAGGGCCCCTCCCAGCGCTGTTTTTATCATTTTCTTCTCGTGTACATTGCTCTTGACATCGTTTGACACCGGGATTGTGATGGTTAGAGCGGTGGCTTTGGTTATCCTCTTGGCTGTGCTTGCCTCCATCCTGATTGCATCCAGTGCTATTTCAGCGGCCCGGTGACAGTGGTAGTGTTGTCCTGTCCTCTACTCGCCCCAGTGGCGGCCCCAAGCTGACGCTGCCTATCAACCTACATTAGCCAAGATGAAGGGGCTAAAGGAGGAAGTGAAGGATGGACGCAGTTGCTGTAGTCCCCGCCCCTGGTACGCCAAAACGTTGGACCAATGCTTACGAATGATGATGAAAGTATTTAGCGCCCACATCATAGAGGAGGCACATGCTGGGTACAGCCTCCGACGTCACTCCACGTACCTCGAGGTAGGCGAGTCAATCCCCCCCCAAATGAGCAGGATAGGATATTCAACCACGTGAGGGCCCATGCCCTCAATCTGTTGAGGAGATGACTGACAGGGAATCAGGGATCTCTTTGCTGCCAACGGCGACAGGGGCGGTGGTGATAGGATGAGATGGGGTGGATGCCCTGGCGAATGTTCTGGCCGTGCAGACGGCAAACTGCACATGGGGCTCTTTACTGGATGGCTCTCGGGCAGACTACGAGGAGCAGAGCATCCGCTCCTGGATTGAAAACGATCTCGCCCTGAAGTATCGGATGTCGTAGTCTGCTCGAGGCCGAGGAGGACAATGATCCCCCTCAGAAAAATTACCCGGCATACAATCTTGCCACTTGGCTCATCGTGTCATGTTGTTGACGTGTTGTTTCTGTGGGCACCCAGAATGTGGGCTACCCCTTGTGTTACCTACACCTCTTTCGCTATTCAGACAGCATCAGATGAAACATCTGCTGTCTAAGTACAGCTAGCTTCAACAGTCATCTGAAAATGTTTTTGCATTGCTACTGATCAAGGCTCGCTGTTCAGTGGACCTCCTTCTTCATTGTAGGTCCCCCCGCCGGCTCAATCATGAAGGTCTTCCCGGAGGCCATTCGCCAGCTCAACAGCAGCGTCGCTAAGATCAATGGTTGTCCAATGCAAGCCACAATGTGGGCCTTGAAAATCCACCTCATCAACGCTCTGAACAAGATCTTGCATCCCATGTACCGTCACGAGATATTTGCACTATATCTCCGCACTTTCAAGGAGCAGGCGCTCGTCCAGAACGATGGGTGGGTCAAGCTCACTGGCCCAGGCATCAAGTTCCATTCGTTGCCAGGTGCTGTCATCAACTGCCTACTCTAGATTAAAAAAAGGCCCAATTCAAGGCCGACAGAACTTTCCGTGACAACTTCGAGGCAATCAAGCTCATCCTCACTCAACTTTTTGAGGAGACCATCGATGATGCCTATCATTCTGGCGCAACAGGGATTGACGGCCAATGCGGCTTCGAAAACTTGGTGCCAGACAAGATTCTTCCGTGCATCTTCTATCTATATGGAAAGTCGCAGCTTCCAAATATTGAGTAGTCTACCCTTAAAGCGTCTCGATACGCCCATGGATTGCACAGCACCCATTGAGGTGATGCTACGTGAACTCGAGGATGTCCAGATGTACCTCCTTGCTAACTGCGATGAGAATCGTGGCCTGAAGCAGACCCAGTTGATTCAGTTTGTGCTGATCAAGCTGGGAGCGAGTAGTCTCTACAGCAAGGCCCTTGAACGATTGGCAGCACATGATGTGGCCAATCGCTGCAGCTGGGCTAATTTCATAAATTTGTGATTGATCAGTATTAAGAGTGCATGCTCTGCGAGGCTGACAGCTCACTGATGGGCCAGGACATTTACAGTTCAGCCTTCCGCACGGCCAACAATGGCGGCAAGACCAACAGGGACCACGATCTCATGTCCAGCGTCACGCACTTTGCTGAACGTAGAGTTGAGACTCAATCCAAGGGCGGTACCGATGAGGCCAAACTAGACAAGCTCAAGAGAGATGGCTGCATTGACAATGGGTGCTACACTACAGCTACCCCTCAGCTATGTGTACATGACCCCTCCTCCCCAGATGGCATCATTTGCACCAATGCAACAAGCATCTCATCCTTCTGTGGTGTTCGGGCAGAATTTGATGCAGGCAGCACCACCCAACAAAAGGCCCAAGAACCAACTCGATGGAGCGACAGTTGACTGGTCAAAGTACTCCGGCCAGGTGGCAACGGCACCCCAGTTTGAACGCAGCTGCAATGTGCCCATGTTACCCCCAAAACACCTTACGTAATCCCAAGCTATGGAGGCTCTGCTCTTCAACCAGAAGTCAGGGGCATATTCCAACATGCAAAAATGCTTCAACAACATGTTTCACTTCAGATTGTGTGGGTATGACCACGTCAGGGTCCATTGTTCCAATCCCAAACAGGGACGTAATCCTAACATCAATTGCGACAAAGTGCATCTCTGCACCCTGGAACTTTGAGGGTCACACAAAACAAAATGTTACCTGATGGGGCCAGGCAAGAAAAGGTATGGCTGATGGCCCAGGTGACGATAAAGGGGTTCTTCACCATGGCCAAACAGGGCAAGCAGATCTGGGCACAAGTGTTCTAGGGCCAACTACTAGGCAGTGACGTTAGAGAAAAACCGGCGGCTGCAGGAACCGTGGACGTCGTAACGGCGGCAGTGTCAGCCGTGGAATTGTTTAGGGCGGCTGGGTCAATGACATGGAAGTGTCTATTTCATATTTAGCTACACCAGTTCATATTTGGGATGCACAGTGTCCTTGGTTATCAAAATCAACACTGTATTACACACCCATACCCAAGATGTGTAATACACATGTGCATAATTGTGGTAAAACAATTCACTTTTGATGGTTTTTTATGAATTCCTGCGTTGTTTGCATCTAATGGAAACCGCCTTATAGTACAAATTAGGTTTTTAAAATTCGACCCCAGATTTCCTTTTTACAAAAGGTTATGCCAGAAGATGCAGTGTAGGATGAATATGGTTTACCTTCATCCCTGGTTAGGCATGGGGGTTGCGGTTGGGAGAGAGGTCGCCACTGAAGACCGCTGTGGGCATATTCGATCAATCTTCAGAATTTTGACAGTAGATGTTTTTGTTCCCTTGATAGAAACGTTTGGCAACAGCACCTGATCTGATAGCAATAACTCTGTGTGTAGCCTGTCTCAACATGGTTTGACTGTCAGTGTTCCGTAATTTTAAATCAAACAACGTCAGGATTATTTGGCAAACGAATATCAATAATTACAGGTTCGTAATTATTGGCTCAAAGTTACCTTGCTCCCTCCTTATTTTTGACACGGCATATTTAATATATATTTATTAAATTTTTCTACTTGAACACAATTGTTAATTGGTCAGCGGGCCATCGTGATCTCTACATTCACTGTCATAGATGATTGCATTGAAATTCTTTTATCTCAACTCTCTGTCTGGGTGTTTTGCATTACTGTGGTTGCAACCTGGTGGAAGGAGACAGGCAGACCGCTCCCTCGAAGCATGCCAGATTCACCATGACGAACGAACAAAAGAACGATCGAAAGAACGATCGAAAGAATGAACGGAACAAACGAAAGAGCGAATATTGGTGCATGAATCTTCTGATATTTGGTCCAAAATGGTACGCACCAGCTTTCTCTCCAAACATATTGCAAAAAATATGCCAAGAGACACAGTAGATAGTGCCTGGTTTACCTCTGTGGCCAATCTTCCCTATTTGATCAAATGGGCCTCAGTTGAGAGAGAGGTTAGCATTAAGGACCAGCTTTGGGCCTATTGGATCGACCTTTCGTATTTCGGCAGCTAATGTTTCTGTTCCCTTTGTAGAAAGGTTTGACGGCAGCACCTGAACTGATGGCAATAACCCTGGGCACAGCATGTCCCCACATGGTTCGATGGTCATGAGTTCGCCTGTACTTTTGAACCGGGCGAATCCATTGTTATACAGCGGAATAACATCACTTAGAGAGTATTTTTGGATTGGTGACATTATTTGAATTAGCAAACAAGCATGTCATGATAACAAACAGGTTCTAGAGCCCATGACTGCTAACTTGTCTCAAGCAAGTACCAAAATGGTTTATGAAGGCTGTGAAAGTAGTATTGATTTCAATGCCACTATACTTAGCCAAACAGGTGCTAAATTATTACAACAACTAAATATCTCTAAGCAAAACCAAAGCCACCGCTGCCTTCGCTGATAGCATAAAGCAATTTTTTCTTCAGCTCCTCTTCAGTCTTGTACACGGGCAAATCAAGAGCATTGAAGCAGGTGTGTGCAGACATGAGAGCACCAGCGGGTCCGGATGCCTTGTTGATGCTAAACTTTTGAACTCCACGCATACCCTGTAATTCACTGAAACCTGCCAGGGGAACTTTCGAGCTCCCTGTGACAAACTGTAGAAAGGCGGCTTTCTCTGTTCTGGAAAGATCGAACATTATGTTCCAAAACCAAACGATCTCCTTGTCTGCTGGTCGATATCCGTTGTAGTCTGTGTTCTTCTTCAAGTCGTGAATGTCTATGTCAGGTAGGCCAGATATCAAAAGCTCAAGCTCGGCTGCGTTGAAAATTGAGATGAGATCACGATCTACCATTTCATGGAATCCTTCCAAATATGCCTTGATTTGCTTCTCGATCGCAGTTGTCATGCGGTGTTGGCAGACGAGATCAACATAACGTTCTTTCGTTTCTTCTGTAACATGGATTCTGCGTCCATCTGGGATCAGATCGATCGTTTGACTTCGCCCAAACGAATGGTCTGTAGTTGAGAATGTCAGCTCATCCAAACCAATGTCTTCCAAGTTGTGTTCGAGTATCATTTGCAAATTCTTGTAATAATCAGGATCGATGGCTTGCATGTCGCGATGGGTTGGCTTGACACCCAACATGTGCTTGTATAAGGATCTCGTGAAGTGTGCATCCAGCAAGAATCCATCGACAACCGCCTTGCCAACAATACGACCGACAAAGCGGAAGTACCGCATGTCATCCGGGTTGATGCTGCTGTTGGGGTTGGGCTGGAATGTACAGCCGTCCTCCGTCGACATAAACAGAGCATAGTTTGGATTGAACATATCTTTCGCAAGAATGGCAAAAAACTCCCTACTGAGCCCTCCCGCATCCACACCCTCTTCTTCCTGAAATGTAATGTGGAGCCTGGAACAAATGTGAGCTTTGAGCACGCAGGGCACGCAGGTTGACAAAAGGCTCCTGACATTGATAGTTCGGCTTACCTCCCCCGCAATTCATCAGCGTTCCGGTGCACAAAGGCATGGAACGAATCCTCAAATACATGCTTCCGGCGGAGGTTGAGCCGGAAAGAACCATGGCGACGACTTGCTTGCTGTCTCAGTCTTCTGACTTGTGCCTTGAACCAATGCCGTTTCACGTCGAAGTCCAAGAAGAGGCGGCACTTGGGTGATTTGACCATAACTTTCAAGCCCTTTTCTAGCAGCTGTGGGTTACCCCGGATCAATGAATTGAGCAGCTCCTTGTTGTTTCTCGCGAACCGGACCACTCGACTGTTATCGGCAGCTGCAGTTGGAGTTCCTTCAGTTGCATCAGGCTCCTGGCTTTCTTCTGGCACCGCGTTCACCATGAAAAAGGCCTCAATTATTGGCAGGAATCTGTTGATATTTCCACCTTGGATTTTGCCACTCTCCCCACCTTGTTTATTTTCATCCCCGTCACCACTATTGTCATCGCCGCCTTCGTTTTCTTCGTCATCAACATCGACGTTGGACACACCTTCGAGGACAGACACTGCCTTGAGACACAGAGATAGCTGATCCCAAAGGCTCTCAAGGTTCAAAGATTGCAAGACAGTAACGAATTCAGGTCGGTTCCCTGTTCTTTCATCAGAGTTGGAAGTACAGAGCGACGAAATTATCTGGAGAATGCGTAGGAATTTGACTGATGATGAATCCGTGAGTTAGATTCGATACGACAACGCAGCACAGCGGCAAACACCGCGCCCCAGCACTCACCTTCACTGCTGCTGGTAGAGAGCGATACTGAACTCGACGCGACCAGGTCTTTGTCGTCTGAAGGTGGGACCGAGCCAAGCATTTGTTCTCCCTTGCCATTTCCTTTTGATGCTGCCGCAGAGCTCAGGCGAACGCTCGCAGCCTTCAAGTCCAGGACGGCCGCTTCGCCGAGACCTTCAGCGACAAGCGCGAGCTCCTGACGAGGGGGGATGAAACAGAATGAGGATGCGACACAATGGAAAAATGGCCCGCGTCCATATGCAAACCAGGAAACATGACTCACGGTTAGGATGACTGTGCGGTTTTCGTCGACTCGAGATAACCGCCTAGTCAGAGTACTGATCCTCTGTTGACAAGTGCTAACAGAACATTGTCATGAGCAGTTGCATCAAATAATCTACAAAGCCACGGGAATTCTCACTCTTTGCAGCACTCAAGGTGAAGCGTATGAACCAATGCGTGGAGACGACGCTTCGATACAACTATTCGAGGAACCTTCACCCAGTCCTGCCCCGACGGAGCCTCTTCATCTTGCTCATCCTTGGGCAGCTGAGACAACGGAGCCACTACAATTTCCAACAAACTAAGAAGCTGATCAAGGCTGGCTGTACTTTGCGAATATTGATCAACTTCGAGAAGATCCAATAGCTGTTCCAGACAGGAGGGAGATGGACGATCAGCTTCCTGAATGCAGAGCATGTTGTAGGCCACCCGAGGAGACGCTTTGACCATGGAGTTGAAGAGGAGAAGAATGCGTCTTGCAACCACTGGGGGGATCGATCCATTGTGAGATGATCCGCGGACGCTGGAAGGGAGACTGGCCGCAACTGTCCCCGCGGAATTTCCTCCAAGCAACCGTCCGATTGTCGCCGATCTCGAGGTGTCATCTGCCACATCTGTGGACCCGCCTATGAGAACTGAGGGAGGCCAGTCTGAGGGATTGACCTTACGCTCCTTTTCATCCAAGTCAAGCTTCTCAAACTGCGCAAATACCAGCTTCTTGTCGTTTTTGAGCAACGCCGTCCTGTTACCACCCAGAGCAACGATGTGGCCGCGAAAGAGTTGGCGAAGCGTTGGAATGTGAGCAATGGGGACTTTGAGACGGTTTCAAAAAGAAGTAGGAGCCTGGATATGAAACTCACAGAGCATTTAGAAAGAACTGCCTTGGTCCTTTTTCTTCCTCAACCGCAACCATGTTGAGCATCAATTTGTGAAACACGCGTGAATTAATGCCCGACGTTAAATAGAGCAAGCTCATGAGCTTGGACGCAGAGGTGGCTGTCAAAAGAGGCCCGAGCTCGATTTGTTGCTCGGGAGGAAAAACGATCTCGTCCCTCTGTGGTTCGACCCTCAAGAAACCAGTGCGACGGCGAGCTCGGGACGAAGCAGCATTCCCATCCGGCTGCGCTCCGGGTCTCGCTCGTGCAGAACTGCCAGGTCTGGCTCCCTCCGAAGCATTTACGTTGTGTGCTTCTTCAGCTCGTCGGCGATGTTGTGCTACATGTCTCTCTTGAAGGACGCGCGCTTCGGCCACTAGCGTCGGGGGTAAGGAGGCTAGAAACGTATCGTCTGCGGTTAGAAGTATCTCCTCCCGCAACTCAGGTGTTATAGAGGCGAGGAACGACGCGTTGTCCATATCCTCGGCTGTTTGTGTTATGGTGAGAGTGGGGGGGGGGGGGGTTGAGCAGAGCGAAAAACGCGATGAAATGACGTGGATTCCGCGCTCACCATTGCTCGGATCCGCGGCGGGTTGCGCGGCTTGCTGCTCTCTCAGACGTCGTTGCTCTTGCTCTTGCGCGATCACCTCCCTCCTCATATCTTCGGGCAGAGCCGCGAGTGCCTCCGGATCCAATCCCATTTGATCGGCGTCGCTACTCTCTACGTGCTGCTGTGCGATCTCCTCTTGCATTTCGCGGGGCAAGCTGGCCCATACTTCTTCGTCCACGTCGGGGGGCCGGACAAGACTTTGTTCCTCGTTGGTCTCCGCTTGTTGAGCTGCTTGATCCGCTTCTTCCTCGGCTGGGTGATCTTCGTCTTCAGCTGCGTTGTCCTCTTGCACAGCTGAATGATGGGATTGTTCTTCTTCGCCGCCAGAGTGATCCTCCGAGGGATGGGAGTCGCCTTCCTCCTCCTCCTCCTCGCCCTCCTCTTCTTCTTGTTCTGCTTCTTCTTCAGCTGAGTGAGTCGAGCCTTCATCGGCCGCCGGGGCATCTTCTCCAGCCGAGTGATGGGCTGACTCTTCGGGGGGATCTTCTGCCATGACCGCATCGTTGTCGGTGCCTTCAACGTTGTTTTCGGGTTCGTTGGTATCGCCAGATTCGGCTGCGTAGGATGATCCTTGGGCAGGTGGAGGGTCGCCATCGATAGCATCCGCGCCGTCCTCTGCTTCCTCCGCTTCCTCGGCTGGTTCGCCGTTATCGACCGCATCTGGTTGGCCGGGCTCGTTGTCGCTGGAGGTCCTACCTTGACCTCGTGACGTTTGGTGCTGATCCTGCAATCGAGGATTGAGAAAGTTATCGAGAGCTTGCCCGAATCCTGTCAAATAATCCTCCGTCGCTCGATCGGGGGGGCGGCCGTCATCCGTCCAGCCATGGGTGCTGGAGCCTGCCCTCCTGGAATCTGCGTCTTGGACGCGAAGGCCATCGTTCACTCGGAGGAGATTGCCATTCTGGGAAATGAAACCAGATGCCGTGGCGGTCCTTGGCCTGTCGCTGGGAGCGTGCGGAGCGGTCGTTCTGGCGTGAAGTGCCGACATCGGCGGTAGGGCAATGGATTGAATCAAAGGATGCAAAATGGAGTGGGGCTGCTGAGGTCCTCTCATCGAAGCGCTTCCGCCCGGGAACAACTGAGTGTCATATGTGGAAGGTGTCTGAGACTCCTCGTTGGCACCGTATTCATCTCGGTTGGATTCCGACAGAGGATCGCTGGATCGATTGCCAGGACCAAACACATTGTCTATGGGACTCGACTCGACAAGGCCTCGTCCAGTCCCAGAGCTGGAAGGACCAGGGCGTTGGTGGACGAGATTGTGCGGCGTCGCCCGGTTCAAACCTCCTCCGTCTCGAGCCAAACCTTGAGCTCGGTCCCCTCTCACGATGCGTATGCCCAAAGTGTCTTCGATTTCCGCCAGCCCCTCGAGCCCCATTCCGCCGCGCAGAATATTTCCCAGCATGGTCTCGGCGGCGTCGAACGCCCCGTTCGCCGCCAGCGCGTTGCGTTGTTCGGCGCGGCCAGGCTGCTGCATGATGTCGAAGAGCATGTTGCCCAAGGTTCGAGCGCCGCCTTGGCCGCCGGTCTCGACTCGCGTCCAACCCTCCATGCCGTCGTCTTCTACCACTTCGTTGTTCGCGGCTTCGTCCTCGGCGAAGTCTTCGACGTCGTCGGCTTCCCAGTCTTCGATGAACTCTTCTCCCCCCTCCGACGGTTCGGATTCCGCGTCGCTGTCTTCCATGCTTTCGTTACTGCCGTCGCTCTCCTCGTCGTCCATGCTGGATTCGCTTTCGCTGTCGCTAGATATTTCCTCGTCTCCGGCGTCGTCGCTGTCCTGCCCCACGTCGTCGCTATCCTCGACATCGATCGGAGGTACATCGATCTCGTCGTCCATCTCGTCGTCCAGGTCGCTGTCTTCCATGCTTTCGTTACTTTCGTCGCTGTCGCTATTTTCCACGCCCCCTCCTTCAGCATCGAATGCCCCTTCTATCGCGACATCGTCCAACAGAAATGAAGATTCGCTCCGCTGCGATGGCCCGAACGTAAGGCGCCGTGAGTCTTTGCCTTGACCATCCTTGCCCGTCTTCGCCAGCTTGGCCTTGTCCTTTTCGGCCATTTCCGAGACGGTCTTGTAAACGCTGTTCCTCGTGAATATTTCGAGGGGCCTCAAGAGAGAAGAGGTCACGGCGGGCGCCATGGGGTGGTGGAGCCTTATCCTTTCCATCGCCATCATCAACGCATGAGCGGCGCCGTACTCCAGCATCAGCTTGACGACCTCGAAGCTCAAGCAAGAGTTGTTCGGATCTTGGCTGCCGCTGCTCCTCGGCGCGGAGAGCCCCAACATGAGCTCTCCCCAGGATTGCAACGCCCACATTTCTTTGTTCTCGTCGACGGCCTCTCGGGAAGGACCGACGGATCCGGGGCCGGACGCCTCGTCGCGCATCCGGCACCTCCCCCCGCTCAAGGCGAAGACCAAATCGTGCACGACGCGACGTCGTCCCTCCCCGTGCCGAGCCACGAGGCAGATCATCAACTTGGCCACGAGCTGCGACGTCTTGGTCCGGCGATGCGCCAGCGCTTTCCGACGCTTGACGGCTTCCACGCTCGATTCGTCGCTTCCTCCCGCGCCTCCTCGTTCGGGCTCGAGGCGAGGTTGGGGGAGAAGCTTGTGGAGGAAGTAGGACACGGCGGTCTGCGGCGGCCCGGGCATCCAGAGATGGCGTTGCGGAAGGCGGCGCTCTTCGTCAGTCAGTAGCGGTGCACTGCTGCGCCGCAAGCTGGGCCGCCAATATCAGGCTCGCGAGGACGCCCACTTCCGCTCCTCCTCCGCTCTCCTCCGACGCCCCTCCCGTCCGCCGCCGGCGCTCGACCCGCGCCTCCTCCGCCGCGTCCGCCTCCCTCGCCGCCGCGGCGACCCTCCGCTCCAGCTCCTCGCGCCTCCGTCGTCCCTCCTCTCTCGTGCGCTCCCTCGCCGCCCTCCTCGCGAGCGTGCCGGGAAAAGATGGGGGATGGGTCAACGCGTACTCCATCGCCACTTCCACTCGGTTCGTCCCCGTCGTCTCCAAAGCCTCCAACGCGTGATCGCGCCCGAACCCCATCTCGGCCAACCGCGCGATGGATTCCTCGCTGGGTTCGAACGGCGGCTCCTCGGGCGGCAGGGCGCGGGGAGGTCGGACCGCACGAGGGGCGTCGGGGTCGTCGGGATCTCCACCGCGGGCCACGATGCCCATGGACGCGAGGAGGGTCCGGCGGGCGGAGCGGCCGGAGGAGAGGATGCCGCGAGGTCCGGGGGGCAGGGCGGATCGCGGGGGGGGATTGACGGGCTTGGAAGCCTCTTCCAGGCTCCGGGTGACCTTGCCTGAGAAAGGGAAGTGAAGCATGATAAGTCAGATTGGAAGGGATCCGGGCGTCGAAGCACGAGAGAGACACAAGTTGCAGAGACGTGAAACTCACCCATGTAGCTGATCCAAGGATGGACGACGTGGGCCGGAGCGCACGCGAGCCGCTCGTCGGACCAGACCTCGTTCGCCAGCCGCGCCAGCCGCAGGTGCAGCGCCCGGACGAACTTGGCCGGATCGAACTTAGACGTCGGAGGCTTCTTCTTCTTCCCCTCGTCTGTCTCCTCCTCCTCCTCCTTCGTTTGACCTGCCAAGGAGGGGACCATCGCCGTAAGCTCGTCTCCCCCCAGCTTCGCCAGGGCGAGGGTCGACGGGCTCTCGAGCAGCAGCGTCCGCGACGTCAGATTGCGCAGCAGGTTCAGCGCGGAGGGGAGGGAGGCGGCCACGGCGCGGCTCATCCTCTGCGGCGCCCTTCCGCGCCCTCTCCGCGCAGCCTTCCCCTCCTCCTCCTCCTCCGACGGATCGTTCGTTAGTTCCTCCGTAGCGCTCGCGCGCTCCCTCGCGGCGTGCGCAGCCATGTCCTCCAGGGCGTGCTGCAAAACAAACCGCGCGGACGACAATATGATCCCCCCGTCCTCCGGCAACGTAGACTCCGGGGGATCGTCCGCCGCGGGGTACAGGCCGTCCCTCCACCCGTCGGCCGACAGGAGCTCGAGGAGGAGGGGGGCGTTGCAGGCCCGGCGGTTTCGCTTCTCCTCGAACATCCTGTTCGTCGAAAGAGTGCGCGGCGTCGGAAAGAGGGATGCGCGGAGGCGGCGACAAGGTTGAGGGAATCGTCGACAACGCGGCGGCAGACGGAAGGCGAGGCACGTCGTCGAAAAACTCACGTTTGGAGCAGGTGGAGCGCGATCCCCCCTAAATACATGCACTTCGCCGCGTCCCTCCTCTTTTCAAGATCCTTCGATGCCTCCTCCCTCCCCATTTCTTCTGCGGCGTCGCCGGCGTCTTCGTCCTCCTCGTCGCTGTCGTTTGCGTGCTCCAGGCCCGCCCTCAGGTTGGACGCCAGCAACTTGAAGGCCGCGACGACGTGGGGCTCCGTCGACGTCGGCCGGAAGGAGAGGGGGGATCGGAGAGGCGGGGGGCGGATCCCGGACGCCGCGAGTTTCGAGAGGCTGGAGAACACAGGCTCTACTGGGATATCGAGAGGGGGGAAACGGCAAAATGAGCAAATGAGCTGAGGGTCGCCCGTTATCGAAAAACCTGGGATCGATCGGACCAATGGTGCACGGCCCTTCCAAATTCGAGGGTCGGGCTCATGCGTGCATGTGTGCCGGTGTTCTGGCTTCCAGGCGAGACGAGACAGAGCCCGATTTGGGCATGTTGCGCCTTTCGGCTCCACCGTACAATANTTCTGGCTTCCAGGCGAGACGAGACAGAGCCCGATTTGGGCATGTTGCGCCTTTCGGCTCCACCGTACAATATCGGCCCTGTTCCCCCAAGATGTATGCACCATCAGGCTTCCAGCGTGTGTTCAGGGTTCAAGACAGGGTATGGCAGCGCCAATCGAGAGGCGTTCTGGCTTCCAGGCGGGACATGACAGCGCCAATCCAGAGGCTCAAGATTCTACCCCAAACAGCAAGCGCCACGCATGTGTGTGTGTGTGTGTTGTCTTGGCTTCCAGAAGGTCGGACATTGACCCATAGTGGGGTTTGATGGAACAGGAACCCCGGGTATATCAGCCTTCTCCGTGTCCGAGCCCCCAGACTGGAACAAGCGCAGCGAGATCGGGATATGGCAATCAGGACTCACCTGGCTCCCATGCAACCTCGCCAGCGCTGCGGCGCCCGCGCTCCGCAATCCCATCACGCCGCACTCCGTCCGATCGGTCCCGCCTCCTCGACCGGCGTCGTCGTCCTCCACAGGTTCCCATTCTCCGCGTCGCGCCCTTCGGACTTTGAGGACCTCGGCGATGGTCTCGGGTCCGCGGCCGCGGGTGAGCTCGGAGATCTAGCCGCGGGACGTGCGGTACCGGAGGACGCCGGAGGAGTTGAGGCATCAGTCTGCAGACAGACAGAGACAGTACGGGCGTGAGTCGGCGGGGGCCGCGAAAGGAAAGCGCCGGGTGCGCACGGGCGCCCTCCGAGCAGGACGTGCGTGCACGAAGACGCACCGTAGGCCAAGACCGCCTCCCCCATCTCCAGGCTCCCCACGCTCTCGTGCCGATCGATGTCGATCCCGTCCCGGACCACGGCCCCCTCCTGACACACGATCCTCAGGCGGTACACCAGCTTCGGCATCCCTAGGGTGTCCCCGCCGCCTCGTCGTCCGCCTCGTCGAACCCCTCGCTCGTCCGCGCTCGACACGCCTCCCGCGCCGCCGACCGGCAGAGCAACCCCAGTGGACTCCCCCGGACGCTGCGACGCCGCCCGCAACGCGTCAGCGAGCGCTCGCACGAGCCAGTCGACGCAGGCGACGCTTCGGAACAGGCGCGAGAGGGAGTGGACGCGGTGGGCGGTTTCCGAGGAGTCGGGGAGGGAGTGGAGGGGCGCGAGGGGGGCGGAGGCGAGGGCGCCGGAGCAGTCGAGGCCGTCGTCGCCGTCCCCTCCTCCTCCCGAAGTCAGGGCGCGGACGTATCCCTTGTGGAAGAAGAGATGGGACTCGAGGTGGGACGCGATCTGCTGGATCAGCTTCTGGGGGTCGGCCATGTGGCTGTCGCGGGGAGAAGAGGGCGACATCGTGAGAAGACGGCAGCGACGACGATAAGGACGACGATGACAATCTCAACGGCGGCGACAATGACAATGAGGTTGAAGTTGGCGTCAACCACTATGACAAGGGCATCGGCAGTGGCAGGGCGCCGGCATCGGATGGCAATGACAAGGACCATGACGATGGGCATTGGCCCAATGGCAATGGCAAAGGCAAAGGCAGCGCCGACGTCAACGACGAACGCCGCGGACGACCGCGCCCCCCGCCCTCCGCGAACTCACCTCGCCAAGTGCCGCACCATCCCCGCCAAGCTCCCGCTCGTCGTGGCGTTCGCCAACCCCGTCCCCGCCCCTCCTCCTCCGCCTCCGGTCGCGCACGACGCCCGCGCCACCATCCCCCTCAAAAGCTCATCCTACAAACCCTCCCCCCCGGGGCCGTCGTCCACCGCGCCAACTCCAAAATCGCGTCGTGCCCCCCGCGCTCGACGAACGCGGCCACGTGGTCTTCGGCGTGGAGCATCTGCTCCGTCAATTGGACCAGATTGTGCGCGTACTGCGCCAGGCGGGTGCGACGTCCCTCAAGCTCGGGGGGGCTGCACCCGGGGGGGAGGACGACGTCTCGCGCGCCGGCTCCTTCCTCCGGCGCGGCCGAAGCGGCGGCGTAAACCGCGGCCGCGCCGTCCTCGTCCGCGACGAGGTTCTTCCCCAAGGTGGCCGCGCGCTTCGCGGCCTTGACCAGCGCCCCGAGCACCGCGGGGCGGAGGGAGGGGGTGTGCCGCGCGAGCTCGTCCAACCCCGTGTCCACCACGGCCCCCATCTCGGCCAATAGACAGCGGCTGTTCGGCATGACGTAGCGAGGGCTCACGAACGCCGACAGCAGCACGGGGAAGGGATCGGCCTCGAGGACGGCCTCGGCTACCGCCTCCGTCAGGGAGAGGGCCGAGACCAATCCCGGAAGGTAGCCCCTCGACGTGGTCAAGTTCAAGAACGACGTCGCCAACCCGCACTCGTGGACGTGCTTCACCACCTGCGGATCCGCATTCATCGCGTCGCTCAAGAACGTCGCGACGAGCGCGGCCATCACCCCCCCGTACGCGTCGACCCGATCCGCGATCTCCTGCAGCGCGTCCCGCAGCCCCGGGCGACGGAGGGCCTCGGCCCCGCTCGGCGCCGACTCTCCTCCTCCCCCCGGCTGCCCCCGGCGCCCCGCCTCGCGCTGGTGGAACACGACCGTGAGGCAGTTCACGACGCTGAAGAGGACCACGCGTCGGGCGGCCTCGAGGCGTCGAGGTGTGGTTCGGGAGCGGCGGCGGCGGCGGCGGGGCCCAGGAGGGCGGCGAGGGCGTCGTCCCTCCCTCCGTAACTTCCCCCGTGAGCGCCTCCGCGAGCGCCACCGTACGCGCCTCCCTCCCGCGCGCTCGCGGCCTCCTCGGCGACGGCGGCCCGCTCCCCGTTCCACTTCGCGCGATCGACCTCGACCGCCAGCCGATCGGAGAGGACGTCGACCCCCCGCAGATCGTGGAAGGCCGTCAAGGCGGGAGGGTGGGTGACCACGGCCCCCTCCAAGATCTGGACGGCTTGGGCCGACACGAACTGGGGGAGGGCATCGGCGTACGTGGACTTCCGGGGTCCTTCCTCGGCCTCTTTCCCTTCTACGCCTCCTTTATCTTTCCCCGGCTTATTCCCATTTTGGGGGGCCCTCGCAAGCGTTTCGAGCGGCGACCCGGGCCTTCTCCCGCTCCAGCCTCGCCCGCGCCCTCCGCGCGTCTAGCGCCACCGCGCTCGTCAGCGCCGGGATGACCCCGCAGTCCGTCAGGCACGCCTTCAATGAAACCGAACATCCGCAACGTCGTTCGTGGTCGTGTCCGCACTTGAACCACCGAGGTCAGTGGCACCGCTTCTGATTTCGATCCAAGCGACCCTGTGAACTGATTCAGGAGCTTCCATTGATCTGGATATTTCTCCTCGAAGACAGTCGTAACTTCGGACCTTTTCGCTCCATGCAGAGGCTGACTATTGAGTGGCCGCTTTTTTGTTCGCCGGAGCAGATGCTCATATTTCGTTCTTCTATCCGAGGCATTTGCTTTGAATAGCTCTTCATCTGGCCGTCCTTCGTCGCCTGAAGTTGTTATCGTGAGGTTCTTTCGCGCTTGTCAAATCGAACGAGTGCATCAACTATTCTCAATGCCGTTTTTATGACACCATTGGAAAGGGTGCCAGCGCCAGCGCCTTGGACTGGGGCTGGCGCATCTTCTTCTGGATCTTGACATTATCCTTTTCGATGGCGAAATGTTCAGAGCTCATCATGTTTGCATTCATGGCCATCTCAAATGTCACGCAGATGACTTCTTCCTCTGCCTGGAACGAGGCATCCTTGGTACCAAAGAAGCTCTTCAGCTCATTCTCTAAGAACTCATCAGCCTCGTGCCCAGGTTTCCATCAATACCCGCTCCACAAATCTCAGCATGGAATGTAAATTGTTCTCGGGCAACCTCCTCCTTCTTTTCCGAGGACTAAGATCCAACGACGGGCTACGAACGGCGTCATCGCAGGCAGCGACCGACTCAATCGAACGATCCCACCGATTCAGCTGGAATTCCTTTGCCAGCGACTGGAAAAGAAGTTTGAGCTCATGGGCGGGGACTTGGGCCGCACGCCCGTCGCCGAGAGTCTCCGCGAGTCGATGGACGTAGCCGTTTTCGGACTCGTCGCTCGCGCCGTGGTTTGTCCTCGTGGGTGCGGCCAAGAGATTGGCCAGCAAGTCCTTCTGCTCAAAGCATCGCTTCGTGGCCATGGACCTGGTGAAGACGGACAAAGAGTTCCCGATGCAGGGTCAGCAGTCGGTCAGTGCATGGTCGGCGGCCAGGTGACAGGTCGGCTTCTACGACCTCGCTAGTCTGTCAGATCGTTCGTTGGGACGGACGCAATGCCAATGCGCCCTGCCACGTTGTTGCTCAGCTGGACCACCTCCTCGGAATGCCTCGCCTTCGGCAACACTATCGGGCGGGGCGGGGGATTGAACTGCATTTAACGACGTGACGCCGGCGCCGGCGGGGTCGCGCGGTGGCGGTGGCGGTGGCGGTGGCGGTGGCGCGGTGGCGGTGGCGGGTGGCGGGGGGGCGGGACGCCGTGACGTGCAACTTGATTGCAATGGCACTGGCAGCACCCTGATCAGGGGTCACGCGTGACTCCAGGCTCTCTACGGGCAAGGGACACACTAGGTACCTAGGTAGGTACTTCTTGTCCCCCTGCCCGATAAGCTTTTCGCCCCTTGCATTTTACTAGTGAATTTTTGAGATAACCTCTGGCAGCCAGGGCCGCCAGAATAGCTAGATCAGCCCACTAGCAAAATGGCGCCCTATCCGGCGGCGTCGCCTCCGCCGCCTCAGCGCCGCCCTTCGACTTCTCCTCCCAGCGTTATCCTCGCGGGGGTCATCCTTGGTCACTTCCGGTCCATCCCCCGTGTCGCCAGCGCCGTATCGCCGCCGCTGGCCCTGTGCCACGCCGCCAGATTTCCCCCGTATTCGCGGCATCTCCCCTGCAGCGGCACCAACCCGGTCTCGGCCGAACGTCGGCGCATCGGGATCCGTGAAGCAAGGGTCGCAGCTAGCATCGCATGACCTTCCGGAATGGACGAACGACGATGGCGCCCAACAAGACCGGCGCGATCGACGGCGACAAGGATGCCTGCTGCCGGGCCCAGTGGCTCCTCCCCGTAAACTTTATGAACGCCCTGTTGTGCCTCATGGCCTTCTTCTTCCTCTTGGCGGGATTGGTCTTCGGCGCTGTTGGAGGACGGTGGACGTCGACGGCGGGATGCGTCGTGAACGGGGCGGGGTTCGTCGCGATAGCGGCGCTGATGGGACTCATGATGGGACGCGTACGGCTTCTTGTGGCACTTGCCCAAGCAGCAGGCCCTCATCTTGTCGCTGTCGAATTGCGTCACGTTCGTCCCCCTGGGCCTCGAGGCGGAGTCGAACGGAATGGGGCTGAATCTGGGACCCGCGCTGTTCCTGTATGCGCTGTCGATCCTCTTCCTGACGACCCCCGTGTGCTGGATCTCCGTCCCTTCTGTCGGCGAATATCGACGGCGGGCGGTGGAGGAGCTGCGGCTTCCCATCCCCGACCGGAGCATCAAGGGGTGGAAGTGTTAATATTACCCAGAACCCTAATCTGGGTACGCTCGCGAGCATACCCAGAT
>JALLPA010001177.1:0-11632 GCA_036939895.1 Thalassiosira exigua
CAAAACTGGTTCACACTGGAAGCTAGAAGATAATGGATTTGTACAAATATATTATTGCGTTTTCTTATTTTAAATTATTACACTTATACAATGACAACAAAAACACATCAACAGCATAAAGACTTCCTCCGTGAGACGCTGCATCTGAAGTTTTGTCTATTTTTAATCAAATACAATATCAGTTATCTGATTGAACACCCAGAAGCACTTCAGGTTTGATTTATACTAGAGATATAAGAGAGAAACTTCACCAATTTCAGAAAACCTCTGTTTACTCTTACTACAAAAGATCTGTTTGAGTTACCTTGTGTCTATCACCATAGAGAACTCAGATTTTCTTTCAGCTTTAAATAATTTAGACACTCATTTTATCTAAACAAGACCAGGTGTAAATGCAATCTCCAATGAACACATTTTTAATATCAACAAGTAGGTAGGTCTGGGCCCTAGCTCTATCTGTACATGGCAATGACATGCTGCACTAAGCTCTATTTTCATATGAGCACAGAGGGGTGATTCATTTTCTATGTACACAATGGTGACAGGATGCACATTATGGTCTGAAAGTACATACATGTGTTTGATTTGACTATTTCTGAATTTTGGCTCACAGTAACTCTGAGAGTCCACCATTGGGGGATGTGGTCACCAAATGAGGTGTGCAAACAAATAGCAGTTCAAGACACAATCTCACTTCACACAAATCATAAGGAAAAAGCCAATGAGTACACTGATTGTGATGTTCGTGATTCGTGATAATGGGTGTGTGGATTATTTCCCATATCTAGAACCATTTCAAGATTTTCCCATCTTCCCATACCTATTCAGGCTTTCATGCATTGAATATACTCTGGACTAGACTCTATTCTACAATGGCACCTCATGATCACTATCCATTTCTTGGACACGTCCCTTTTGTGTTCAGGGCATGTCCCAGACAGGACACGCGTTTTGACCTTTTTTTAAAAAGGTAATGGACAAGTGACAAATGGACATGTATTTGCCTTATTCTCTGTCCACTGTACACATACTGGCATGTCCGACAAAATTCCGTTATTAAATTAAAGTTGACTTAGAAACAAGCATTGGGATCTACCACCAGTCACCATTCTTCTTCTGCAAGTCATTCTGCCAGTCCCCACCATAGTGGCTAGGTTATCTACCCTTGATGAGCCACGTGCCCTTTCCCAATAGTGGCACACACTAATCTGGGATTGAACATTGGGGACATGGGGGTGAACTCATGATTCAAACATTCCTTTTGACTTTGTTGTGCCCAAAATTTTGGAGCATCCCCTCAGAGACCTGAATATTCCTGTTACAGTACATAGCTTAGCTAATATGTGCATTTTTAATTACACAATAGTACATCCATTTGATATCAAATATAACGTCTGTTCTGCAGATGTTTTTTTGCATTTCTTGGTAATTTCATCACTGCTATCAATAGTTTTTTGCGATATCAAAAATTATCTTATCTGGTCCCGAATAGTATTTGAGACTCGCAGAAATCAACATATTGCCGTCAGCCAAAATACATATTTCAGAGCAGTTAGATTTCGTCGTGCAACCCTGATCAATCAGCCTTCAGGCCTCTCGGATGTTCCCGCCAACGGCTAAAAGCAGTATATCTTGGCATCATAATCTTCTCTTCTACGTAGGTATTAGCTATATACCGATTCCTTTGACTTCTCTTTACTTGTATCAGACCGAAACCATTTTTTAAACCATTAACACAGCAAGGCAAGAAGAAAATCCAAAGGATTCTTCTATCTACTTTGTGCACTTCTTACTTCTCCGCACACATGCACACTCCTCGGTCAGCACACATCACAACACACCCGCATCGCCTGCCTCTTCGCTGCGCCGCCAGATGAAATCACCAACAGCAATATTTTCGTCTGTCCCCGGTCCCGTCCATTCCCGGCTGACCATCTCCGCCCAGCAATCCGCTGGTGTCGCCCTCCCTATCGCCAGCTCATCTACAGCCACCCACTCCGCTCGGCGAGCTCCTTCGTGGCCGCCGCAAACTTGAGCTCGGCGATCTCCTCCACGGTCGCCACGAGCTTGGCCTTCGCCCTCCGCGGCGGGAGCTCATCCAGCTCATCCGCCAACGTTCGCTGCCTGCTTGCTTCACTCTCCCTATCACCAGCCCTTCTACGACACCTCCTCCGCTCGGCAAGCTCCTCCGTGGCCGCCCCCCACTCGAGCTCGGCGAGCTCCTCCACCACGGTCGTTGCTAGCTCGGCCGTCGCCCTCCGCGGCGCAAGCTCGTCCAGCTCCTCCGTCCGCGATGGCTGCCGGCGGCTCACCCGTTGCCTTCCGCTCTCCCTATCACCAGCTCTTCTGCGGCCATATCCTCCGCTCGGCAAGCTCCTTTGTGGCTGCCGCCTACTTGAGATCGGACGTTGCCCTCCGCGGCGCGAGCTCCTCCAGCTCCTCCACCTGCGGTCGCCGCCAGCCCCTTGCCTGTCGCCCTCCCCAATGCGAGCTTGGCTCGCTTCTCCGTGGCCGCTGCCGGGTTGACCGCTTCCCTCCATGGCGAAGGTCAAACAAAAGTTGGTCTAGAGACATCGGCCCCCGAATCGACCTCTTCACGAGAGTTGGACCTGTCGAGCCTAGAGTCCTCGGACGACAGTCACGATACCTCGGCCTTTGAATCGACCTCCTTGCGAGAGTCAGACTCGACACGCCAGCTCTGTGGGCTGCAAAAGGTAAGCTCATTGTTATGGTTCGCATATTTTTTCTTCAGCTCATTAATATTATTATTTTATCAGTGCACTCGCGGTCCCATCCCTGGCCAGCATTGTCACCGTCCAACATCGCCTCCGCCTGATGGCTCCTCTGCCGCCACCTTCCTTGGAGGACCGGGGGGCGGGGGGTCCCTGCAGCATGGTACAGCACGGATGGGTGGCCGGTAAGCTTTGGTTTTAATTACTGTTCTTATTTTAAACAGCAGAACTAATACTAATATCATTTTTATTGCTTTAAATTTCCCATGGTTCGTAAGTGTGACGGACCGTGGCAGTGCAGGCAGTACGCAGTCAGGTCGACCCTGGAGGCGTGGGGCGCGATCGATGGAGCGGGCAGTCGTGGCCGGGGCGGATCGCAACAAGGACAAGGGGCTGGGGGGAAAGAGATTGGTGGCTGGGGGGATGAGGGGCACGATGGACACGGTTGGCCAGAAGGAAGGACAACGGCAACAACAAGGGTGCGGCGTACATATTATCTTGTTAATAAACTAGATGAGTACCAATCAATTATTTATTTTGATGTAACATTGTACGACTTCTCCGCACGGGCGATGAAGTCGATGCGAGGCGTAGGTAGAAACTAAATATATATTTTTTGGTGTAAATAAATCCCTGAATGATAACAGGTTAATATTTTGATATCAAATCTAAGTATATTTTTTGCGACCGCCGGCATGCAGCAGAAGCGATCGCCAGAAGAAGCAAAGCGATCGCCAACAGAAAAAACAAATATGATATCGGCTCGAGAAATCTTTTACAAAAAAGTAAAATCTATTGGAAGGTAAATGACTTCTGAGTATTTTTTGATCGATGTCAGGAACATTTAGGTCTCAGAGGTCCTTGGTAAAAGCCGGAACCTATCATGTTCATCATGGGATACATAGGGCATGTCCAGGACCTTACCAACTAAGTTTCCAAGTATCATATTCTCATATTCAAAATTCCGATAATATACTTCTTTGTTTCATGATTTGATGACTACATGATGGAGGACAAAGATGTATACTCCAAGCATTTTCAATGTGGATCATAGTGATGATGAATTGATTTGTAAGAATTTTGCATGCCCCGTCGCGATTCTCCGAAGAATGGATTATATGCTTTGGACTTTGAATATTTGACATTTCTTCCGCCCTATGAGATCATCGCCTACATGTGTTCTTTTGTGGAAACTATTGTCTTCAACTCCATTACTATCTATCAATGCTTTTGGATGGGCCCCAACTGTACACCATGTTAAATTTTCCTTCATACCAATTTCATGTGTAATGTATGTATTATTTTTTTCATTGTTTGAATGATTTGGGAACTTTCTGCAGCGAGTAAAAGTAGTTTCTGTAAGGAAATTCGGGATCCAAAGTATTATCCAGCTTGCACCTGCCATGCCACGACCACTGTGGGGCTCTTGTGTACCTAATCCTGTCGAAGTCACACCTGGTGGGTAAATGATCACCTGTATATGAACATAGGTAGACAAAGTAAATTTCCCGCACGGATGTATGCAGTCACTAGCGGCCTAGTAAATGCGCTGCCCTGTCCGCCACCTGCCTCATCACGAGGCCACCATGGGAAAAGGCAGAATCCCGAATCCCCTCCCTCTCATACGGCCAACACAGATCCATTCTAAAGCCTAACAAAAGAATAATTTCCTGTTTGATGATAAGGGGGCTCTTCTAGCAGTCGATCCCTTTGGTTGCCGAGAACCCCCCGAGAAGATCAATGTCATCTTCTACGAACTAACACTTCCACTGGGGTCGTTCTCGGCAACCACCAAAGCAAATTCTAAGACAGGACCATGTGAGAGTTGTGGGGATTGAGCTGTAAAATATGCACATGCTCTTTATTTGAAGAATTTAGATTGAATGGCTAGAGGATGTCATAGAAAGGGTGTGATTTCCTCTACCACTGTTATTATCCATGGGTTGTGTGTGATGGACGGGGTCACGTTGGATCAATTTGCTGAAACATTACGAGCTAATGGTTCGCAGGACTTGCATGGCGATAATTTCCATTGGCGGTTGTGACTTCATAGGCCTGTACAGATACCTCCACAGCCGTGATTTCCTTGAGCTGCCTATTAATAGAGAGGGGGTGGGTGGGTGGGTGGGTGGGTGCAATTCTCTCCCACCCCACCCTGGCAGCCCTCCCTGGTGTGAGGCAGGCAATGTTACCAACACAGACCTATATGGATTTGATCGTTTGGATCAGAGCGGACTAAAAACTGTGATGTATGAAATACCATACGGGCTCACTATTTTGCCCAATGGTCCTTTGATAGAAATACCTACTCATGATCTACCACAGGGGGGGAATGATGTTGTGGGATCGATTGGACACTGAGCAAATGTATCGTTGGCAAATAAAAACAATAAAGCCCATGAGAGGCTCACGGATTGGATGCCAATCAAACCGTCCGAGATTTCAAAATTATTGTACTAATTCCTACATATTCAGCAGGCTGATCAGTGATTGAGAACACGAATCTTTTGGCCCACGCCACATTCGACATCATGGAGGGTTTGTCCGCGGATACCTACATAGACGTGTTTTGGAAATTTATTGCGTCGATTGGCCCGTCAAGTATATCGCCTGTTTTTGTGATTTTGCACCGACATATGTATGTCCCTTGAAGCATATTCCCCCTTAATAACTGGGCTGCCCTCTAAAATAAAGCCCTCTACATCGACATCTTCGACCGGACCGGCCCCCTGCCTCCTCTCCGTCTCCGTTCGTGCGTCCCACATGCAACCCGACGCCTCATAAAAAGTTGCTCCATCGGCTCTCACCAAAGCGACGGGGAAATCATGAACGCCTCGCGCCTCTTCTCCGCCGTAGCCCGCGCCCGCGTCCGGGCGCCATCCTCCAGCGTTTCCGCGTCGGCCTCCGTCGCGGCCCGAAGGGGATTCGCCGTCGCGTCCGTCGATCGGATCCGTCGAGCAGGGGAGGATCCCTCGTCCTCCTCCGCGCGCCCGGGAGGATTGCTTGCCGCCGCGGCCGCGGCCGCCGCGGGGATGACCGCCATGGCAGTGGGCGATCGCGCCGATTGCTGCGGCATCGCCGGCGTCGTCGGGGGAGGCGGCGACGCGCGGTGAGTTTTGTCCTCGAGGCGAGATCCCTCCCGATCGTCGGGGGCTGGTCTGTGATTTGATGTGTGGCGTGTGGCGTGCTGCTATGGCTAGAGGGCCTTGTTTCAACCACCTGCTGAAATAGAGGCGTGCATAGTGGCGTGACGGATTCCTCCGTGATTGTCGGCGTCGCCAGCATCGGAGTCTTTTCTTTTGTTAGTTGTCAGTTGCAGAGGCTGGCCTACTTATGTGTGATTGTCAACTCAGTTTTGTGCTGCCAGGCGGAGCATACTCGTCGCCACGCACATAGTCCCTTGCAGAGGCAAATCCACACCTGGCTCGAGAAACACCACGGGCCATAGGCAGCCAAGACGCATCCAGACAGGCAAGAACCGATTCGGGGGCTTAGCCTCATCAAACCTCCCAATCCTCAGCCCCAGTGTTTTGCCCATATGAAAATCTCAGTCGCTACGAGCTTGTCCTGTCCGTTCCTTGTTCATACCTACTGTTCTCATTTTACGCGCCATGTCGCATTCGTCCTTCCATCCCCACCAATCTCTCCAACGACTTCTTCTTCTCGTCTTTGCGGACAAAACGGGCAGAGAGTTCCTCCTTGAAGGACTCACAATATTGAAGAATCGCGGCTACGACAGCGCCGGCATAGCGACGATGTCGGGCAACTCGTCTGAAGGCCTCGTAAGTTACTTGAAATGTTATTTTGCTGGAATTGCACACCCACCAGAACCGTGAAGGGTTGTCGAACGTGAAGAGTTTTTGTCGAACATCGAAGTACACATTTTTTCCGAGTTGCAGTCCAAAGCAGTCAGACGCTGATGTCCCCTGGCATGCTTTAGCAGGCAATCTTTCAGTGTGCCACCTTACACCTCGCTGCGATGGCGTGGTTGGAGAGGTCATTTACTCAAAAGTCAAAGGCTTTGATTGCGAGTTGGAAAGATTTGCTTGGGCCAGGACTGCGAATTCAATGCTGTCTGGGATCTTACCCTTAAGTGCCTTGTTCAACATTCTTGATCTCAATCAAAACCCAGACCGTCACCAAGTACGCCTCTGTGGGCGAAAACGCCGATGGCCTTGAGATCGTCCGCGAGCGCTCCATCGCCTCCAAGGGCCACCACGTCGGAATCGCCCACACCCGCTGGGCCACCCATGGTGGCAAGACCGACGAGAACGCCCACCCCCACCTCGACAGCACCGGCCGCATCGCCCTCGTCCACAACGGTACGCTCAACAACGCCAACGAGCTCCGTCGAGAGCTCCAGTCCCGCGGACACGTCTTCACGAGCCAGACCGACACGGAGGTCATCGCCAAACTCATCGGCGAGTACTACGAGAAAGAGGGCGGGTCCGTGAAGGAGGCCACTGAGAAGGCCATGAACCGCTGCGATGGCACGTGGGGCCTTGGGATCATGTGCACTGATGCGCCCGACGAGCTCGTGGTTGCGTGCAACGGCTCCCCCCTCGTTATAGGGATCGGGTCTGATCGTATGTTCATCGCGTCCGAGACATCTGCGTTCAACCGGTACACGAAGAACTTCATCAGCATGAAGGACGGGGAGATGGGTGTCTTGCACGCTGACGGGACCACGTTGGACTTGGGGAGGATGCAGGTGGCGCCGGACCAAGAGGTGAAGTTGAGCCCGGCCCCGTATTCCCACTGGACCCTGAAGGAGTAAGTTCGCATTTCATTTCGAGATTCCACTCGACGTGGGCAGAGACGGACCGGGGAGAAATGGAAAGGTGATCCATGATTTGGCTCCTGATGCCCTATTTGAGGCCCAAAGATGGTCATCTGTTCATGGGCCAAATGCGACGGAACCAAAAGCATCTCCCAACAATTGGTTCAAGCTGGACTCCTCCTGGGGATATGTTACGACCTGGCCTCCCTTTGTCCATACACCGAGATAAAAGTGCACTGAGAAAGTACCTGCTGGGATTTTCTCCCTTTCTGCTCTCCAGTACATCCTTCTGGGTTTTGAACCGAGCTTGCTTTGCCTTTGTATCACTCCTACGGAAGGTCATCATCCTTTACATTGTTTGTGACGGCAGCAATGTCGTGGTGTCACTGTGCCTAGTTCACCATGCGAGGCTGAGAGGGCTCGCCTCTGATCATGCACTTTTTTTATGAATGGCCACACTGGAACCTCATAATTTTGGACTGAGGATTTGCCGTGTCAAGCGATTCTTTTGTGTACCTGAATGTATCTTCTCATCAGTAAATCCGTTTTTCTCTAGGTGCTATGAACAGCCTGAGGCCATTGGTCGTGCCCTCGGCTTCGGAGGCCGCCTCATGGCCGACAAAATCACGCTCGGGGGCCTAGAAAAGATGTCTGCCAAGCTCGCCACCGTCGACTTTCTCACTCTATGTGCCTGTGGGACTAGCCTCAACGCCGGCCGTTACGCCGAAAAGCTCATGAAGCACCTGGGGAGCTTTGACGTAGTCCACTCCCTCGACGCTGCCGAGGTGGAGCCCAGCGACTTTCCCCATGACCCCGATGCTGCAAGTAGAAGCGCCTTCCTTGTAGTGAGTCAGAGCGGGGAGACGAAGGATGTTGCGCGAGTGGTGAACGCTGCGCAGGAGAAAGACGTGACAGTGCTGAGTGTCGTCAACTCCGTGGGGTCGTTGATTGCTCGCATGACGAAACTGGGAGTGTACTGCAATGCTGGCCGAGAGAACGCCGTGGCGTCGACCAAAGCGTTCACAACGCAGGTGACTGTTCTCGCGCTCATCGCGCTGTGGTTCCGTGAGTTGAAGGACCGCGTGAACGGACGAAACGTGGCGACTGCAGAGGGGAATAACCTTAGGGAGAGCCTTATGAGGTTGCCCATCTGCTTTGGGATGGCCTTGAAGACGCGCGACAAGTGCAAGCAGATCGCGGAGCGATTGAACGGAAAGGAGCACTGCTTTGTTCTGGGAAAGGTAAGTGTTTATTCTTGTCTCTACCGAAGAGGTACACGCGTCAAAAACTCAAATGAGCTTTGCCTATCCTGGGTTGGAAGGGTTACGGGGAGCCAGTCGCCATGGAAGGAGCCTTGAAAATCAAAGAAATGTGCTACTTGCATGCTGAAGGTAATTTTTTTTTCTTCATCAGATACTTGTCTGAACACACTAGGGGCTGAAATACTTCCTTGACGAATATCAAATTTCAGGTTACAGCGGTGGAGCCTTGAAGCATGGACCCTTTGCGCTCATCGAAAACGACGAAGTGAGTAATACAGTGTCGAGCCATTACCATTTTTACCTGCTATGTGGTTGACTCGAACTCATATGACTTATTTTTGTAGAACGGAAAGTGTGGTGCAACTCCCATTAGTGAGTGAAACTGCATCAGTCCACTGCGTTTTCTGGTTGCACCGTAGCTGACTCAAATGAACCTGTTTTTTTAAATTGGACTTTGTACCAGTCATGTTGATATTCGACGACGAACACGCACACCACATGAGAACTGCAGCAGAAGAGGTGAAGGCACGAGGAGCTGATGTGATCATCATCACTGATAAGAAATCGTTGGCGGAAGGTTTGGACGACGACCCGCTCGTGATCCCCTCAAATGGCCCTCTGACAGCTCTTGGTGCTGTTTTGCCAATACAGTTGATGGCATTTGAGCTTGCCATGATGAGGTGAGTATCTTGATCTCCAGTTTTTTTCCAAAAATATCCTTTCATCTGATACATTGTTTGTAACACTTATCTTCTCAGAGGTATTAATCCAGATACACCACGCAACCTTGCAAAGGCTGTTACTGTTGATTAAATGTGTCGCTATCTTCATCTTTCATGGAGTGAAATGGTATCCAGAAAATTCAGTTCTTCCATGAATGTGTCTGGAAAATAATTTGGTGTTAATTAATAACCATCTACATCTTTGGCCTTCACTAGGAAAACTCCAAGTCATGTTACTTGTTAGGTTGGTTTCTTTTCCCTCGATGGGATTATAAATTCAAATGCAATCTATTCTTGCAATTTCGTTTTGACAATTCATACCTTGTGACTTGCCATAGCATTGGTAGGTTGTAAAAATACATGCAGAGTTGTGAACAGGAGAAATCTGGACGAAGAATGTGTGGAAACAGTGAGGGAGAAAATGCTTGAAGTTGAAGAGACACTTGCACATGCAGGTTGACATGCAGATTGAACATAGTGTTATGCTGATCATTTCCATCCTACTGAAGCTGAGTGAAAGTCCTCTTTTATTTGCAAAAAAATAAATAAAAGTGAAAGTTAGGAAGAAGTGGATGTATTACTCATGCAAGTTTTTCGGATTTATCTGCGGGGATTACTGTCTGGAAACAAATCATAGTTTCCAGCAAGTCGCAAGGGAAAATAAAAACCTTTGGATTTCTACTGGTCAATCACGTAAATACACAAAAATATAAATTCCGTGAATTTTCTCGCCCATCAACTAAGAAACATATGGTTGTAGCCAGTCGCTGGCGTCAGTTTGCTAGTTTCGTAAGCTTTAACCAACAAGAAAGAATATTCGCGGGCACTCCAGCAACGAGCTTGTGATTCCACGAAGCTTGCAAAGCATCTGCTCCCATCCAAAACATTTGAAAATGGATGTCAATTAAATATTTGGAAGAACGGATCTCATTGAATTTCCAAAGAAAAAATTGATCATCCCCCAAAAATCGCGGAATTCGGTACAATTTCAAATTGTGATGTTTTTCAAAAAGTGAGGAAAAAAGAAAACTCCGATGTTTTAGGCGAAGTTTTCAAAAACCTTGATATTTTTGAATCGCTGTACAATTTGTACCAGATCCTACCTAGAAAGGCGATAGTTTTGAAAAACCCTTCTTTTTCAAATTGTGATGAAAAATAAAATATGAAGCTTTCACCAAAAAATACACGAAAACCTTCATATTTTCAAATTATCACGTATGTAATTGCGGAATCTTGCAAAAAAATTATGCATTGCATGAAAATCTCTATGTCGTTGGCGACGGAACGCGAAACACCATCTCAAACGCTAAAATTACTGGTAACCGATACGTATGTATCGATAAGTCGATATATAATCACTGGCAAATAAATTTCCCACTATCGCTTAAAAATCGTTACCGTTTATCGATGTTGGTTTTCTGATGCGACCGGTAACGATGTACCTGCACAGTTGGTATCAAACCAACACTATAGTCAATACTCATCAACCGCAGTCACCGGTCACAACATACCATCTACTTGACTAGTCCATCTACGGCGTTACAATATGTTACAATTACTATAAACTGATAATATTAATATTCGTGTTACTTAATCATTAATTTTTTTTATTTGCTAGTCCATCCCCTTCCCCCACGCGCTTCCCGATCAGACTGCTGCTCAACAAGTACGGTGAGTCAAAGAAGGTCGAGAAGGCGTTCAAACAGTCACTGTCGCTGCGGGTGAAGAAGTTTGGGCTGGACGACGTTAGCGTCTCATCTACGCTGAAAGTGCTGGGGACTTGTACCAGAGGAGGGGGCAGTATGACGAGGCGTTCCGGTCGTTGAAGGAGGCACTTTGCATCTGGAAGGACCACTGACAGACACGGCGGCGGGAGGATTGACCCCTCCCTTGGACGCCCGCACGGTCGCGCCTTACTATGACATTGGCCTGGTCTTCCGCGCGCGCGGGGCCGTACGGGAAGGTCCGGGCGGCCGCGGCGGAGTGCCTGACGATCCGGAGGCAGATACACAGAAACACGAGTCTCCCAGCGGCGTCAGGAAACCAATTTCATACCTTAAATGCGATACGTACATACCTCAAGGTATGGAAAATCGACGTATGGATCCAAACCGCTAAGCACTCCTTAATCGCGAA